>JABMDO010002145.1:0-22257 GCA_014851415.1 Cnaphalocrocis medinalis
GTCGGCTCCGGATCCGCTGGCGAACTGTGTCGGTCCACCGAGACCGCCCTATTTATATTCCCTTTCCCCCGCGCACAACTAGTAGCTATGTACGGTGAGACTTTAGCGCGGGCGGCGCTAAGTCTACCGCTGTTGTGCGAGAGGGACGGGACTACTCTAAACTGTTCCCTACTCTATCTGCCTATCCTGCCTATTTCCTATTGGCTACTGCGTTGCCTATTAGATTCCTATTCTATCTATTGTGTTCAACTGGGTGTAGTGCCCTACCTATCTAAATTCCTCCGTAGAGGGGTGTGTACCTACTATTAACCTTGAAAGCGGAGCCACCTTCCATTTATTTTACTCAACTTATAAACTATTACGATCTTTCTTACAACATAAAAACACATAAAATTCTCAACTATCCAAAACAATGGACTATAACTATACAAACATAAACAAACATTTTCTATACTATAATTTGCGCTATCCTATTACAAATTCTTAAAACTAACACTGTCACTATTAATTGACTGTTTCTATAATCACTTTTCACTGTTTTGCACTATTTGTTCACTGACGTTCGGAACAATTACTGTGAGTGTAAAAACTAACAACCGTTATCTTGAAGCCCGAAATCTCCCTCAAAAACGCGAGACAATGTAAAAACACGGCGCACGTCAGTTAAAACACGAAATTGTTTACGTTTCACACACAGAATTCGCCCAATAAACCCTGCATTACCGGACTGGTAGTGCGGGGGCTTGAGTTAAAAGTTCGAGTCATTTTACAATTTCACTCACTTTTTGCAATCAAAATCAGGCTAGTAGCCGATATCATTTAATGTTTAAAAGTAAATTGTCAGCCTATAGAAGGTGTATAAGAAGCCTTTAAGAAGCTATATCGACGAACCTACTTCCTAACTTAAAAAATATCGTGTGGCCGCCACAATTAGTGTTAATAGGTTGGCGGTTACTTTCGTCATTGTAGCCCCTTAACCACGTCTTCTACCAAGCATTTTGAACAACATTTAATTATGTTCTATGACTTTTGCAAATTGGCGTAAAAAAATTATTTATATGTATTTAAGTATTACATCCGTAAATAAATATAAATATAATATAAATGCTCCAGAAAATTTCATCAACCAACCTGGTCTCAAATTACGACAACCCCTGTACTATGAGTACCAGGTGACGACAAGCAACTGTCGGCGTCAACCCAGAACACCCAGACCCATGACAACATAGAAAATGTAGTTCTAAAATCCTATGTTGTCTGATATTTGTAATACAAGTGCTTAATTACTATGTTGTGTGAATTTATTTATTGAATATTTCGTCACTCAAATCACTCAAGTAAAGTAGATCGAGGCACATCCCCAGAATGTATTAGGCCGGCAATGAAAAAGTTGTGGCCGGGTCGTACGCGCATAACAGTTAACCCGTAACCTGCCGGGTGTTTTATACCCGCGGCAAAAAGTGTGGGGTGACACCCGCGTGAACTGGAGGGCCCGGCTTCATGGGGCTGCTACGGTGGGCAATTAAATCGTATTTTAATACAATTTAGGTGGAAAAGCTACGCTTTGAAATGGGCCAACTGCACCAGAGTTATACCACAGTCTCTCAGAAGACTGATGTGAAGGAGGGCCAGCGCAGTGTTTCACCGAGAGATTGAGGGTACCGGAGGCCTAATAGCCCCCAATCAGGGGGGAGGGAAAGGGGTCAAAGGGGAGGGACCGCGCATTTGTGAATCCACTGCTGTCTATGGGCGATAGCATTTGCTTACCATCAGGTAGTCCGTCTGCTTGTCTTCTACCTATCGCATTTCAGACGCGCATTCAACCTAAATCACTATAAAACTTGCCTGCCTGACTGGAGTAATGATACCACGGCCTCACAGCAGACCGGCGTGAAACAGTGCCTGCGCTGTGTTTTGTCGAGTGAGTGAGGGTATCAGATGTTGTGTGAATTTATTTATTAGGTATTATCTATTTACAATTTTGTCACTCAAATCACTCAAGCAAAGTAGATTGAGGCACATCCCCAGAATGTATTAGGCCGGCAATGAAAAAGTTGTGGCCGGGTCGTACGCGCATAACAGTTAACCCGTAACCTGCCGGGTGTTTTATACCCGCGGCAAAAAGTGTGGGGTGACACCCGCGTGAACTGGAGGGCCCGGCTTCATGGGGCTGCCACGGTGGGCAATTTAATTATATTTTTTATACTACTAACGCCTCGTTGGTCTAGTGGTTTAAGTACCGGGCCGTGAACTCGGGGCCCGGGTCGAGCAAACAATATTAAGATTCCAATTTTAACATACGAGAAGCTCGGGTTTGTGATCACCAATCTACATTAGGCAAATGTGGTGATTAAGCCTAATCCCATCATAGCCTATCGTAGACTTGATTTCTATGATGGAGATCTGTGTGTTCGTCTGCTTCCTATATAATAAAAAATCAATGTTTTACATTTGTAATTCTTTTTTATGAGATAGACAGACTTTTTTATGGAAGACAAACGATCAAGCGGGTCACCTGATGGTAAGAGATCAGTGCGGCCCAGTTACACCAGAAGGACTGCGGATGCTTTGCCGGCATTTTATTTGTTTCTGTAACCTAGGTACTATGGGCGGCGGTAATCGCTTACCTACCATTAGGTGATCCATCTACTCGTCTGCCACCTATCACATACAAAAAATGCTTATGATTTAATTCCTTAATGGTTTACTTATGTGAGGCCGTTATATCACTCCGGTCAAGCCAGCCCATTCATGCCAAAGCGTGGCTCTCCCACGGATTTGTAGTTCCTTCCACTGTTACATGCAACCGGGTGCAATAGACCCTTAAGTGTATGATGCGAAACAAAGTTGTTTTACTGCTGGGTTACGGTAAATAGAGTTTCGGATTCATTTCTGATAAGATCGCGTGAGAGACAGTGTATGTAGCTCGGCGTTGATTTCTACTTTTTTTTTATTGCTGAAGTAGGCAGACGAGCATGCGGCCCATTTGATGGTAAATGGTAACCGCCGCTCATAGACAACAACAATGGCGAGGCACAGGCATGCCGCTCCCGACCGTGAAATAAGGCGTGTCGCACACACACTCAAGAGTCGAGGCGGAAGCGTTCAAGAGGCGCACCGCCTCTGACTTTTCTGTACAATCAAATATGTCAACGCATACTGCCAGAGTCGCGGCGCAGTCGAGGCGCAGTCGAGGCGGCGGAGGTGCAGAGTCGAGTCGGCGACGCGGCGCGGGCGCACGGCACGCCGCCGCCCCGACCCCGCCGCCATTTTTTCATCCATTCCATCCATTTCCATATTGAATGGGTGTAAACGATGCGCTGCACTTCCGCCTCGACTCTTATATCACACCACCGCCTCGATTGTGCCTCGACTCCGCCTCGACTCTGGCAGTGTGCTACCCGCCTTAGTACTCTAAAAATATGAGTGTGAGGACAGAGGGACCAGCCCAGAGATTGGAAAAACTTTACCAATATTTAGTAGTAAGTAGTAGTCCTAAAACTATTGTAAAACGATACAAGGCATTTGTAGAAGAAATAATGAAAACAAAAATACAGCTCCTTTTGAGTGGTTCCTCAGTCCTCACAAGCAACAACTAATATTAGGATAGGGTTTCAAAAACCAACTCGTTTTTAATGCGGGTTTTGACAGGGCGTGTAGCAGCTCCTGTATTTGTTCAGAGTGTGTTAGGAGATTTAGCTCTTCTTCATCAGTACAATAATATTAGTTCATGTGTTTTCTCCTTCATACAATCCTGTGTTTTTAGGCGGGCCGTGAAACAACATTTCAGCAGGATTTCAGGGTGAGGATGACAGACTCAATTGGTTAGTCTGTACTACTTAGTCTGTTTTTTTTGTGCCTGTCAACCTCATATTTTGATCTCACGGCTGCTTACCATCAGGCAGTGTGAGGTCATCTTGATTATACTTAATATAAAAAAAATAGTAAGATATTACTACAAAAAGAAAAAACAAAGCATTTAGCTTGGGATGATTACGAACAAGGTTTGGTTTCGTTTATTCTACTAAACATTCCAAGTATATCTTGGCTCACACTGTTCAAAAAATATTGGCGTAAAATATTAAAAAGTTACAAATCCCCAAAAGTTCATTCCAACAAAAACGCCCAACATTCTCAAAACTCTGAAACAAGATTCCAGCCTTTGTCTTCAAAAATATTCAACTTATTCATACCCAAAAATCTGTAATTCAATTAGGGTCCAAATATAAAATGACTGTCGACGTTTTAGCTCTAATGATTCCCATGAGCGGATCTTGTTAAATCCCGAAGAATAGCCTCAAAATAATTATACGCCCAAGTTAATAATGTTATGCCGGGAAGGTAGGCTTGCGCTGTACAGTTCACTCAACTTTAAAGAGTAATGCAGCTCTTTTAAGTTCAAAATTAGGAAATGTTTGAAAATTAATGAGATTAAATAATTGAATATACAAAAAAATGAAAAGAACCTTTTTTGAACTCAATTAATTAAATAAATTTAAACAACACACGACCTTTGGTGCATCTGGTAAGGTCACTTTCAAAAGGTTCTATATGGTCAATCGATTCCTCTTGCACCCAAGGATTTCAAATCTTTGATTGCACCGTGAAATTGTTCAGAATAAGTGCCAACATGTTTTTTCAGGGGTGGCAACTTAATAGTTCATTGTAACTAGCACAGCTATTGCAGTTATCATAAAGATACCCATAAACGATTTTCGTGATATAACCTGTAAACGACTTTGTTGGTATATCTACTATTTAAGAGGCAACTTTTAAAGTCGATGACAATGCAAACAATAGGTAAATCGAAGAAGCGAAACGTTTGCGCGATTTAATCGACGCCTAGTGCCATCTATCGGTAGTACTGTTTGAAACCCGAAGTGAGGGTGGCGGGCTACTGTGTTAAATAAATGCCCCTCCAATAATTCAGTAGGTTAGTATTTTAGTCAGAATTCTGTTCGTCACTTTCATTTGAATTTCGTTCGTTCTTTTACGTTCGTTTGAACTAGGTACTCAGGAACAACACAAATCCACGAGAAAAGTTAAAAGGGGAGGGGTATAGAACAATCAGAAGTGCGTCAGATCAGCGGAGAAGGGGGGGGAGGGGGAATAAACGGCCTAAGACAGATGGGGGGTCGGATTTCTGGAGCCGTTTCAATGGAATTTAGCAAAAATGTAAACCGATAGCAGATAACACGTTCTCATAATTAAAGACTATTTTTATAAGCCTTTGTT
Organism: Cnaphalocrocis medinalis; assembly: GCA_014851415.1. Lineage (NCBI taxonomy): Eukaryota > Metazoa > Arthropoda > Insecta > Lepidoptera > Crambidae > Cnaphalocrocis > Cnaphalocrocis medinalis. Next base: position 5,236 of record JABMDO010002145.1, read on the forward strand.
CGAGTTCACATGATGTGAAGGTACATTATTCGTATCTTGGAAGTAATTTGAAATTTCAGACAAATATTGTGTTACGTGATTGATATGAAATGGTAAACCTCTCCCTTATAATTAATTATAAGTCTCTCTTAAGTAACTCTTAAGAGTTTTATAAAAAAATTGGTTTTGAGAGCACATTAAATTAAGTAAGAAACCTATATTATTTATACTATTCTATAGATAACGACAATGCTTATAGGTAAGTCAAAAAAGCGAAACGCTTGCGCGGTGTAATCGACGCCCAACGCCATCTATTGGTACTCTTTGAAACGAAGCTCCCGAAACAAAGCGACGCGGGCCACTAGTTAGCAAATAAAACTCAACTACTACGCGAGGTTAAAGTACGACGTATCATAAAATAAGAATGTAGAATAAGAATGTATTTAGGTTATCATCATGGCTGCCAATCTCAACGATTAGTCATCGATACAGGACATTTATAACAGTGCACAAGTGTTTACGCAGACACAAGTGCACTGTCAATTCCCTTACCTGCCTAATTCGATGGGACACCAGTGTAGACCGAAGGACCAACAGCATTACGTGCTTTTCAAGGCACTGGGGTAAGAGGCCACCATCTTCCATACTGGCTGACACTGCGATAAGTACCTATTAGAATTTGTAAATGTACTATATGAGTAATATGTTACATGGACAGATGTTACATACCAGACCACCAGACCAGGACCAAAGTCACCGACATAGCCCACCGCATTAGCAAATTAAAGTGGCAGTAGACTGGTCATATTAGCCGCAGAACTATCGTTGGAGCCGTAAAGTCCTTGAGTGAAGACCGCGACTCGGCAAGCGTAGTGTAGGACGGCCTGCGACATGATGGGATGATGACATTCGAAGACTGGCTGGAGTAGGCTGGCTGATAGTGGCCAAAAATCGGGGGCAGTGGCGTGCATAAGGGGAGACCTATGTCCAGCAGTGAACGAGTGTGGGCTGCTAATGATAAGATGTGACAAGCTAAAAGTCTTACAACTAGATTAATTTGAAAACCAAATTATTATTTTGAACCTTAGTCCCCTATCAGAGCCAGAGCTTACCCGTCTCCCAACTAATTGTTTTCTAAAATTAATCACCGCATTATCACGATTAACCGTTTTCCATAAAGTTTACAATTCGCCACACGATAATAGAACTATTTTTCTTCGTCAGAAAGACTCGTCTTACGTCAAATTGGTTTTTAATGGGCTCTAATGATGGCTCAGAGCGGATTGCTGTAAAATAAATGACGCGTTTAATGGGACCGATGTAAGATTTAAAATTTATATAGATAAACGTAGTAAATTGTATCTTTTGAAATAAGAAAATGCCGCCGGCAAAATTAAATAATCTGGTTAAGTTCGTGTCTGGCGACGCACAATGTAGAGCTCTGTTGTCCATATTCAAATTTTAAATTCTGCGGACTTATACTTACTATGGGGTCAAAGTGGTTGAAGAGTCGTGTCCCACCTGCCGTTCACTGCCTCAGCTTTTTGTTATTAGTGAATCAAACACACAATACGTTTGTTGATAAATAAATTCGCTCAACATCTCATATATTGATCTGACTCCGTACAATAATAGCTTAGGCACTTGTGTTTCGGATATCAGACAACAAAGGAATTACAAATATAATACTTAAAATACTTACATAATTATATTACATCCAGAATCTGAACAAACACAAATGTTAGTCCAGGGTGGGTATCCAGCCCACGAGTTTTGGCGTATAAGGCAAGGTTACCACCAAATGCGCCATTGGGTTAGACATTTAGATAATCAGCTGATAAAACAGATATGTTTTCGGGATGTAAGTACCTTTTCTAATAAAATCAATTGGGTGTCCAAATCAGATTATTCGGTATAAAGTTATGCGATGCGTAGCAGATAAATTTGAAATAATAACAATGTAAAAAAAAATGCATTGTTTCGAGAACCTTCTCCGATTTTTTCTATTTATTTATTTTACAAAATCCACAGCTATTAGTTATGATAATTGCAGTATTGTTAGTTAAAAAGAAATTAACATCCTCAAATACACCCTATACATATGACCTGACTATATACTTGGTTATGAAACCACGCAAATTGACAACTTAACATACATTTCCATGCTCGCATCGCCATGAGCATTATCATAATATGGCCATGTTTATCTAATTATTCCTTCACCCTACACAAAATTGCCCTATCCAAAATTCCAACTTTATCATCTAATTCCAGCATTCACTCGAAACACTGATCGGCTCGATTCCTCCGCGTCACTCCAATTATATCTGGAATAAATTAGGAGTCGCATGAACGGGAAATGAAAACCGGAATAATCGTTGCTTTAATAAAGGAATTCAATTTCTATTCTGTGGAATTAATAAGGACGTGATCCGAACCCAGGTGCTTGACTTATAGGCTGATTGCTTTCGGGTGGGGGTTTTTGTAGTTTGATTTCTTTTAGGGTTCCGGGTAAAAGAAAATAGCGATGCCAAAACGTCGGCATTTGGTAAAAGTGTATTGAACAAACATTTTGTTATCTACCAGTAAACCAACTCTTTGAACGCCATGGGGGTCACCGGTGACCGGCAAACAATACTTTTTCTATTGTGTCTAGTAATGTGGCAGTCAAAGGCTTAATCAACTTTAAAATTGATTAACTTAAATACTAATATTATGAGTGATAGAGTGTTTGTGTTTGTTTGTCCATGTTTTACGGCAAAACGGTACGATATATGAAAAAGGTGTGATCTTATTAGTGGATAGTTTTTGTCTCTTTATAATGCAGTTGAATCTGTGGAGGTACAGCTAGTTACAACTAAAGGAAAAATTTTAAAGCTTACCGTCAGCAATCGTTTACCATCAGGTCATCCATCAACTTGTCTGCCACTATCTTATAAATTGAAATGTTGAAAATTTGTTAGCTATTTTTATTAATATGAGATTAATAAAATAATACTACTTACTTAATAATTTGTAATTTTATTTATCTTTTGCTCATACTACGCATAATTATGATGGATGAATGTATCATAATTTTAATGTTTCAACACGAGAAAATCTTTTTTTCAGCCATCTAAAATGCAGCATCCTGTACAACACTGGTGACGAAAACTGGAAATAGTATTTGATCTCCAAATGGAATCGGGACGGATCGAGTCGTGTTGAACGAAAACGCCGCGAAATCAAACCTGGAATAGGCGCTTTCACAACACACTACGGGTGCAGTACGGCAGAGGCGTTCTTTGATGCGTAACAACTGTTACTCGGAAACGCATTCGAGATTCAAAGTGATTTAGCCAATTGAAATCCATAGCGGGTTGGTAACAAAATACTTTAAATTATCTATTGTTAGTATTGTAAATAAGGGTGCGTACAAAATAGTTAGTTGTGTTAGGTTATAGGCGAGCTAAACATTAAACATAGAACACCTACAATAGGCGCTTTCACATCACACCACTGATACCAACAGCACGGCACAGGCATTCCTTGATGCGTCACAAATGTTACTCATAAACGCATTCGAGTTTCAAAGTCAATTAGTTGAACAGAGTATAGGTACGAGTAAGCTAAAGACTGGTCTACATAGTGCCATATATTATTTAATATTTTTTTAATTTATTTCTGTGAAAAGTTTGTGCTTGGAATACTGACGAGCGGCGCTGGGATGTGTAGTAGCCATTTTCAAATACTAAGGGGAGGCTTCCATCCATGGTACGCATCCCTCGAGCACATCTCTCGCATACTTTCCTCGCACGCATTTCTCATACATATTTCTTACACGTTTTTCGTATATCTGCTTGTTTTGTACAAATGTCACCCGTTAATATCTTCGGATCTTTAAAACTGGCTACCTTGGTGGCGCAGTGGGTAGGTTGCACTTTATAGCGACGGCTGCGCTTGGGGTCTCGGGTTTGATGCCCAGGTCAGGCGAAAATTTCGTACAATAGGCGAACTTAATGCCAAGAGGCATTCTCTACCAGCACAAAACTTCGTACAATTGGCGAACTTAATGCCAAGAGGCATTCTCTACCAGTCAACCTTTGTCTTGTACCCCCGTGCCTCGGAGAGTAAGTTAAGTCGTTGGTCCTGCGATGATCTCTCTTCGGTCGTGTCACACTGGTGTCCCATCGAAATATGAGGGTAAGGGAATAGTCAGTGCACTTGTGTTTCCGCACACACTTGTGCACGTAGGGTCATGTACTGCGTCGATGGCTGATTGTTGAAATTGGCCACCATAGCCGAAATATGATTTAGGAAGACATTATCTTTATAAATAAAATTAAGTTCGAAACGCAAAGTCTGAACTGAAGATGTCTCTCTGACATTTGCCTTATTATATTACTAGCGACCAGAATAGGTAATACCCGTAATATTCACCTGAACTTTCTGCATTAGAGTTAAGGCTTATTTTCCAATGACGCAGGTTGAATCTATTTGTAGTCCTTGTATGAGTTTCATATCATTTCACATTATTGGATGAATTTTGATAATTTTGTAGAACAGTCAATCCTAAAAATATGTATAATGGAATATTGAATATCATAATTTGTGCATTTTTGTCCTACAGAATATAATAGCTATCGCTGTCTATTATGTCTAACGTTGATCTAATAGTGGTTTGGTGGTTCGATTCCCGGATAGGACACATAGGACATGTTTTCGCAAAAATAACTCAATGAGGAGTATTGAGTTACCCCCGAACACCCCTGATCAGTGAGTGAATCAGTGTTTTTTTTTTATAAAGATGATGCATTTATTGAAATTTCATATATGGCTGGCCGAATAGCGCATTTGGTAGTGACCCTGCCTCATACGCCAAAAGTCGTGGGTTCAATCCCCACCCTGGACAAACATCGTGTGATGAACATTTGTGTTTCTTCAGTGTCTGGGTGTTATATAATATATGCAGATGAGTATTTAAGTATTATATTTGTTTTTCCTCTTTTGTCTGATATCTGTAACACAAGTGCTTAAGCTACTTAATACGGAGTCAGGTCAAAATACGAGGTGCTGTGTGTAATTTTTTATATAAAAAAAGAAGATTTTATCACCAACCCTAGCACTAATAGCAAGATCAGTAAGTACCAAAAGAAAATTGAATTATTCCCAAATTGAAAAGTCACCCGCCAAAGCGATTGCAAATTCGTCTCTAATGTAATAAGAGATTTCTCGCGCATTTAATTTTAATAGGAATCTTTGACACATCGACCTTAGGGTTTATTATCGAATTTACAGCCCTATATTTCAATGGAGCAATTTAAAATGGGTGACTCTTTAATACTGAGATGAAGGTAAAAAGTAAATTTATATTTAGGGCTAGTAATGTGTTTATAGTTTGAAGTATCGATAATGTTTCTTTCTGGTAGTTATTATAAAAACTTAGTGATAAAAAATAATGGCCGAAAATACTAAGGAATAAAAAATAATAATAGGGTACTTGACTATTTTTTTTTTATGTGTTTAATCAAAAGACCCCTCTATTAAAGAAACATTGTTGAAAGAATTATTTGATTCTGATTTGAATTACCTGAGATATCACAACTTTAAGAGCACATATTTTACGCGGGCCCAAAAACGCTCTATACAAATGGCTACCAACATGTGACGTCACACGCTGGTGTCTTGTATGCGCGTCTAGCAAATTTTGTTTGGTAGCTATATCAAATGTTTCGTTTATGTACATAGTTTTATAATAAAAGTTTGTGTTTAATGTGTGGGTAGTTCAATGATATAATTATTTTTATAATATTATAAACTTTAAAAATGGACTTGCCCATGAAACTTTGAATGCTCACAAAACCAGCTAGACGTTATATTTTTAACTGAAAATTTAGGCTATTGGTTCTTATTTACCAATATTTTGGTAAAGTATCAATATTTTTTACTACATCGATATTAGTCAACTACCCTATTGAATAAGAAATCTTGAACTTATTATAACTGTGGGATTGGTGATCAATAGGTAGATGCACGTGGTTCGTGTGGTGGTTAGTCAGACCCACGGCATACGCATAAAGCATTTCCACTGTGTCATAAAAAAAAAGATGCATAGTAACAAACGTGTAAAAGAACGATATTTGAATTATGATGACGTGGGAGAGTGAGATAGAAGACGTATTTCCGACGTTGACGTAAGATGTAGAGATAGGGTGAAGACGTGTAAATATTAAGAAGAATAAATTACAGAACATATTTATTCCAAACCATGGTTTCATTTGCCTTATCTGACATACCTTATACTTAGGCTCGATTCGAACAATCTTCATCCGTCAAGAAATATATTGGTACAACGCTACGATTAGCACAAACACAAAGAAAAAACTTGGTTTGAAACCAGAACAATGTATATGATTTTGTGTTAATTAATTTATTAATCAAATTGTGTAAAATTATACCACAGACTTAGATACTCAAGATAAAGATTATTCGAATTGGGTTTAAATCCTTGGCCCTAATTGGTTAAAATATTCGGTGCAACATAAATACTATGTGCATTGAAATATATTATTCAGTTTATACAACAAAGCAAAGCATTTGGTGCACACTTAGTAATTATGGTGTGTAATTACTAATTTTGGTAATTTAGATTGGTTAATTTGGTGAACAATTAACATACTAGGCCTCTAACCATACTTAATTAATTTTGCTGCACATAGCATCGCGAAGTAGGTCAAAGAATTCAGTCAAAAGATTTATAACAATTAATAAAAATAAAACATACACGTGTAACCGAAATCCTCCTCTGTTTTGTTCTTTGGTAAAAAAACTTATAAGACACGATTACATAAAACGAAGTAAGTATTAGACATCAAATACAATCCTGACGTAACCTGACCCCAAAGTAGCTTATGAGCTTATATGTTGTGGGAAAAACATTTTACATATACTTATTTACGAAAACCTAGCTTATGAGCGTCTCACCTTTGTTAAGAAGGAACATTTAACATAACAACAAATATGAACATTTTAAATTAACTTGTTGTTAACTTATCTTAATATGAGTTGGATTCTCCAATACTCAAGATATTAATAATAGTGAGTTATAAAACGGTGATCCGTCTGCTCGTCTGCCACCTACAAAAAAAACTACCAATAACGTGATATTGGCGCATAAGTTTACAATGTTTTTCGAATTTTAATATCGACACATTCGACAGTCTTACTATCGATACTTTGACGACACTAAAGTTTACTATGATTTGCATTTTGAGTGTGTACCTTCATGCTTGCTAATCCAATCGGGGTCTAAGAACTTTAAAGAAAATCTTTTACGACATTAAAAAGTTGTAAATGTTTCGATTGCAAAAAGATTTTTCTTTTTTAACAATTTATACGCGCAGAAGGAATCGCTAATCTGAAACCACTCTTAGACTCCTGCACACACCTGTGAAAGATGAATTTCTGAATTATATTAATAGTTCATAAAAAGTATTCAATAGAAAAACTGAATTGAAAAAGTTTATGGTCTATTAATCCTCGATATTAAAATAACTCTTTAACGGTGTATACCGGTTGAGCTGTATAATGTACACCTAAGGTATCATCAATATCTCTAGACCTCAGAAGCATATGGGCGGATGTGCAGATCGGGCAAAATGTTTTTATTGGATAACGAAGATAAGCGTTTCTTTCTCTTTCTATATCACTTTGAGATATATTTCTATCCCTTTTCTGGGCTGAGATAATTTAGTGCATAATGTCGGTTCTGACAGCTTTTCTAAAATCATTAGAACCTTAAGGTCTAATTTACACTTCCATCTCTTTGCGTCTACATTACCTCTACTTTCTCAAGGCGGATTCAAAATTTGGCCCTTATGCTTAAAAAAAATATTTACACAAAGGCTACGTAAAAGGAGTCACGCCTTTATGGTTCAAACAGTGTTTTAAAATATTCGTCATAAGTAAACTTTCGACATTATGCCTCTAAGATTCCTTTGAATAATGTTAATCGGATCCAGATATACGACTTTATGCCTTTTGTTTAAGTAACTTTGTAAATGGATTGGTGGGCTAATTTAGAAATAAGTCGTTATGGATGTGAATTATTCGTAATATGGCGCCAAAAATGAGCTACATCGGGCATTATCCCTTGATCACGGCGTGTCCAATAACTGACACTGAATCAGTTTAAGTGTAATAAGATACATTGTGATTGGTCATTACGCGATCCTATGTCTGGCTTTCTATCACTTTGGTATTTGCACGCATTGTTTGTTTACATTTCGGCATTTTTGTTTTACCTTCATGATTTTTTTTTATGATAGAGGTGACAAACGATCAAGTGGGTCACCTGCTGGTCAGTAATCACCGCTGCCCCTGAACATCTGCGAGATCAGAGAAGTCGCTACGACGTTGCCGGCCTTTTAAGAAAGAGCAAGCTCTTCTCTTTAGGGTCCCTAAGTCATAACCGTCAGGAAATACTCAGGTACTGAGGTGTTCGAGCCCAGAGATGGGAGCAGTATTCCATATGGTGCCAAACTTGTGCCTTAAAAAGTTGAAGTCGATGAGCCGGCGTGAAAAACTCACCGGCACTATTAAGAACACCTAGTTATTTAAAGCTATTAGCTTTATCCTCCAGATGACCGCCAAATGTGACATCGCTTGAAATGTTAATGACAAGAATCCCTATAGAAGCTTAAGGGAAATGAAAAGTTATTGCCACTTTGAAGGGACGTCTTTTAGCAATTATTGTACACACTTGTGTTTTTGAGGGGTTAAAACTGACTAAGTTAAGTCGCCCCCAGTTTGAAACAAGATTTAATATGTCTTCGACTTTAAACAAAAGTAACTTCCGGTACTCAATGACGTTTTCCAGAGAAATATTTGCACGTCCGGCATATATATACCGGATATATAGTGCATTCCAAGTGCTATCATTCGCATAGCAATGAATATTGTTCTGTGACAACATATCATTAATACCTCTGCAGAAGGAACAGCGTTGGGATAGCAGACAGCCCTGGGGGACACCAGCGTTTACAAGCTTCATTACATATTGTCTGAACAAGAACCGTCGACAACGACCTTAAAGCTGCGCCTTCTCTGGAAGACCGTATGAGGGAAGTTTAGAGAGCAGAGCCTTGTACCATACCCGATCAAAAACTTTCGTTATGTCCCAACTGACACCCAGAGCCTCACCCTTACTCTGTAGTGCCTGCGCCCACCGGTGAGTTAGAAGTACCAGGAAGTCCCCAGCAGAACGACCACTATGGAAGCCGTAGGTCGCTTAATAGGCGGTTCTTCTCTAGGTATTTCAGGAGCTGGCGGTTCGTTATGGACTCCATTACTTTAGAGAAGATTGAGGTATTGGATATAGGTCTATAATTGGACGGGTCTGAGCGATCGCCCTTTTTAGGTATGGGGTGGACAAGAGCTGACTTCCAGTTACTCGGTACTACGCCAATAAATTATGAGAGCCAGAATAGATACGTTAAAACCGGAGCCAACTCCGGAGCACATAACCTCAGTACAAATGGAGGGATACCATCAGGCCTACTCGACTTATGGATGTCAAGAGAAAAGAGAGCCTTACGTACAAAATCTTTTCGACGTTCGGCATTGAGCTCGTACAGGACGGTACAGTAGGTGGTTAGTTCCCAGAATCATCCAAAGTCGAGTTTGATGCACAAAAAGTGCCCAAAAGTTCGGCTTTCTCTTTTGCAGTGTGGGCAAGAATATCGTCTGGCTTGTGTAGTGGAGGGAATGACGACTGACTAAAGTTCCCGAGGATGGCCTTGGCAATTAAAAGCGCGGGTGCCCGATGAAAGGCGCGTTACCAATGAACGATGACTTTGCTCTGGTGATATTTTTCTTTTAAAAACTATCAGCAAAGTTGTACCTTTTCTTGGGACGCTAGTATTTAGTACTGCAGAACTTGAATAAATAATTCCATTTCCTGCAGTATAACATCGGCTACAGACTCTGCCAAGGCATCGGGATCCTCCAACGTAAAGCAGACCTGTCACCATGGGTAGGATGCGAAGAAACTACGCATAACGTTTCAGTCTGCTGACTGATAGTGCCAAATATGGCGAGTGCCCAGTTCCAACCGCTGAGTGCTGTTGAGAGGCACAGTGCTCCGTACAAGGCAGTGGTAGGAAGAGCCAAGTGGTGCATTGATAGACACTTGGTAGGCGCCGGGATGGGTGGTCAACAGAAGGTCCAACAAAGAGGGAATATGGTCGTGTGACGGTTGATACCAGTTGATATAGATTGTAATTACCAGACTCCCCCAATCCTGGATCATGGCCCAAGTGTACCCCGGACAACAGCTCTTTGCCCAACTGGGAAATACACGCTTAGATGAGAAGGATTTACTTTTAAAATAGTTTTTTTGGTAAGGATATCCGCCTTTTTGCCAAAAAAATTAGTTGATAAATGAACACAATAAAGTCGCATTTGCAATTTCGCCTTGTTTAGTTTTAAGAGATATTGATTTTTTTTTCAGGCATAACGTTATACTTAGACAAACACCTTACATTAAATTACAAAAATTGGAGGCATAAAGCCTTATGGGCACATACTGATCAATTGAACAAATATAATTAATTATTGTTGTGGCATAAAGGCGGATGTCATCATTTTTTAAAAAAAGTTAATTTTCACTGTTTAGAAACTTTGTTTTTAAATTTTAATTATAAAACTAGGAAAGCTACTTATTAGGTTAAATAATTGCAAAGACATAATTTGTATGTTGTTTGTAATTATTAAAATATTTGCCGATTAAATCCATTTTTTATTTTACTCTGTCCTGTAAAGTTGCCAAAACCCACTTCCGCCCTAATGCTTCTAAGGTCTAGATCTATTGATCTACTTATTAATAAAGAGATTGATTCTATCTATAGACAGTGATAAGACTTAAAAGTAAACTTTGTAATCTACTTACATCGCTATTTATTATTTCAGTTCAGGACTAATTCCGATACAAAATGAGGGCGGGCCACTAATATCTATGTCACCGGAAAATAACAAGACTCGTAAGTTGATCAATTTTCTAGGTAGTTGATCAACTCTCGGAAAATAATAAACGGCAACTAGCAAACATTTAACGCATTCAATTTTAGTAAGTTGATTAATTTACGGCGAGTTGCCGTTAAATCATCCGACAAAGGCAAGGTGTACGTTGATTGGTTAATAGACTCACGTGATTTTATACCTGCTAACGCTGTCGACCAATCAGAGAAAAGTGTATTAAGCGACGGAAAATAGTGTACCGTCAAATAGTACACTAGGCAACGATTGGCCCATTTGTGGATGATTTTACTTGTAGCAATATAGTAAATTATTAAATTACGGCTAGGTACCGTAAGTTGACCAATTACCTAAAATTCAATGCGTTAAATAGTACATTTCCACTGCCGTTTATTATTTTCCGAGAGTTGATCAACTACCTAGAAAATTGATCAACTCACGAGTCTTGTTATTTTCCGGTGACATCTATAAAAGACCAGGGGTAGCAATTCTTATTTTTTATGTACGGATGTATATAGTCTCTAAATTCGACTTCAATGTTGAGTGCACGAGAATTGCCCCCCAGATCTGTCAGTTCTGTAATCTAAAGTAATCTGTACACAGTTCATTGGAACTCCGGCCGTAGTCCGCAATCATTTCCGGCTTAAAACTGCGCGCTGGTCTAAACCTAAGTCCCTGGTATTTGCTGCTCGATGTTTCAATGTTTAGGCCCGATTCGATATCTTTGGGTACCTATATATTTTTTTATATTGAGAACAATCACAGAAAACCGGCGTGAAGCAGCCGCTGTGCTATGTTTCGCCGAGTGAGTGAGGGTACCGGAGGCCCACCCTGGGGGGGAAGGGGATAAAAGGCTGGCAGCGCACTTGTAACTCCACTGGTGTTGCAAGTGTCCATGGGCGGCGGCAATTGTTTACCATCAGGTGATCCGCCTGCTCGTCTGCTACCTATCACATAAAAAAAATCAGGATACCTCACTCCACCTGATGGTCAGCGGCCGTGAGATCCAAATATGAGGTTGACAGGCGCAAAAGAATAAAGAATGTCCCTTATTGAGTCTGTCATCCAGTATGATATAAAGATATAGGTATTCGATTTTGGTTAGGCGAGTTGACTATGGAAATAAATATAATTATTATTTGTGACTGTTCGTGTGTGTGACTTTTTATCTGTGTGCTCTGTGCGGTGCGACGCCCGAAGAACGGAGGAGCGGTCACCACGCAGCTTCAGGTAAGCCCTGCAGTCATCATCTCCCCGCGATCCGCATTACCTACAATCTACGTTCCCCGCCTGGAAGCCTAATAGGCTATTTACACGCCCCTCCAGATTTTGTTCTCATAGTAAAGTAAAGTAAGTATCAGCCTATATACTGTCCCACTGCAGGGCAAAGGCCTCCATCAACACCTCAACTCGAGGACGCATAATAGGAAGCCGCAGCCGTGGCAGGCCTCCCACAATGTGGACCAACGATTTGGTGAAGGTAGGCAGGAATTCCTTCGTTTTGGCCTCCCATAAATTAGGGGAGGTCTATGTTCAAGTGCTGTGTTTCGCCGAGTGAGTGAGTTTGCCGGAGGCCCAATAGAGGGGAAAGGGGGCAGCGCACCTGTGACTCTACTGGTGTTACAGGTGTCGGCGGCGGTAATCGCCTACCATTAGGGGATCCGGCTGTTCATTTGCCACCTAGTGTATCTAATGTATCGTGCTATAATTATACTGTTCTACTGCAGGGCAAAGACCTCATAGAAATCTGGGATCATGGGATTAGGCTTAATCACCACGCTTGCCTATAATGCGGTTTGGTGATCACAAACCGGTATGTTCGAAATATTCGAGACATATCCTTTAGTTGGACCCCTAACCCCTCGACATCACGAACCGGTACCAATAAATGAGGGCGGGCATTCTCCTCTTATAGATTTTTTTATGTGATAGGTGGCATCCGAACAGACGGATCACCTGATTGTAAGCAATTGCCCATTAGACCCCCATAGGCCCTTTAACTCCCCTCACACTCACTCACTCGACGTGTGTTTCGTCGCGCAGGGCAGTATAACAGATATGTAATAATAATACTTTGTTAAACTTATTGGCAACCCTAATAATACTCATATCTGGTAAATTTGTAAAATGTAGCACCACAAAGCACAAGATAATAAAACACACAGAAAGTAGACTGCCCACTAAGAGCTAAAAACGTGTCATGTACTCACGCATGCGCACTAACAGGGAAATACGCCTTTTCCACCATATTAATTCTAGCCTATGACATTAGATTGTCGAACTGTCGAGGTCTGTGGTAGAGGCCGCGCGCTTATGTAGGTACTCATGCCGGGCAACAACCCTAGCATAATTATGTCAACGAACTCTTCTAAATTCAAAATCAGGCTGAGTCTACCTTCTCTGTGTAATTATTTTGTGCACAAAGGCACCTATATCGGAAACAGGGATGGATGTGTTTGACAACATTTGGATCATTTTCCTGAAGTTTCATACAAAGCTTTGTATAAGCAAGCAAGTTTAATTAGTACTGCTTTCACACATAATAATGATGTTACGTATTTAGGTATGTTCTACGAGGTTAGTTTTGGGAGTAGGTGTACAGTGGCTGCAATAAAATGTAAACAATAGGCTCTTATGCTAAGGCAATATGATTCATATTTGAATGAAATTACTTTTTATTAGTGTACGTGTACAGGAAGACCATGGCCAGGGAGGCTTCTTAGTTTCCTGCGTGATCGTGTCAGGAATGATGAGATCGAAAAGTAATCTAAGGTCACCGACATAGCTTTCAAAATTGCATGGCTCAAGTTGCAATGGGCAGGGCACATTGCGAGTAGAAAAGACTGTTGAGGAGCAAAAGTCCTCAATTGGAGACGCATTTTTTTTATGTTCGGCATGAATGGGCCGGCTCGACCGCAGTGATACCACGACCTCTCAGAAGATCCGGGGTGAAGCAGCGCCTGCGCTGTGTTTCGCCGGGTATCGGTACCGAGGCTTAGGTTTAATTAGGGGGAAGGGGGTTAAAGGCTGGCAGGGCATTTTTGAGTCCACTGGTGTTGCAGTTGTGTGTCTATGAGCGGTGGCGAGCGGCGGAACATTAAGTAATCCGTCTTCTTGTCTGCCGCCTAATGTATCATCATACATACTGTCCCATTGCAGGTCAAATGCCTCTATCATAAAAATCAAGTAATCGCTACTATGATGAGATTAGCCTCAATCACCACGTTTGCCTAATGCGGGTTCCGATAGAAATAGAAATAGAAATAGAAATAGAAATAGAAATATTCTTTATTCAATTTAAGTCCTTATAGAACATTTATGAATGTCAAATATTATGTAAGCTACCGCTGATTCGGAAAGTTGATTTCTACCTGAGAAGAATCAGCAAGAAACTCAGTAGTTACTCTTTTCAAATTATAATCATTACAATTTTCATTCTGTTAATAATTAAAAAAAAAAACATTATTAAGATTACAGTTACAATATGATAATCAATGCTTTTATCGTTTAGATAATCGTCAAAGTAAAATTATGGAATCAAATTATACATATAAAATAATAGGCATAGAAATTAACAAGTCCAGGAATCCACTTCATTTAAATAATCTTCTACATTATAGTAGCCTTTCTGCATTAAGCAGTTTTTGATATGAATTTTAAATTCATGTAATGGTAAGTCAATAAGTTTTGTGGTAACTTATTAAACATTTTTATGCTCAATCCCACAAATGAATTGCCAATTTTGTGAAGTCTTAGATTTGGGACCGCAAGCCTATGTTTATTTCGTGTGTTAAAGCTATGAAAATCAGATTTTCGCGAGTAAAGATGCAAGTTTTTACGTACAAACATAATACAATCAAAAATGTATTGAGATGCTACCGTTAAAATATTTATTTCCTTGAATAATTCTCTAAGTGAGTCACGTGATCTAAGGCCATAGATGGCACGGATTGCCCTCTTCTGCAATATGAAGATAGCTTGTAAATCAGCACCGGATCCCCACAGCAATAGACCATATGACATCAGACTATGAAAATAGCTAAAATAAACCAGTCTTGCAGTCTCAATATCAGTCAGATCTCTTATTTTTCTTACTGCGTATGCAGCTGAACTAAGTCTTCCTGCCAAGGCAGCGATATGGGGGCTCCACTGCAATTTTGAATCTAGAGTGATACCTAGAAAAACTGTGGAGTTTATAATTTCAATAGGTTCATTATTCATGACTATATTAATATTGACCTGCCTTACATTAGGCATTGTGAACTTTACACATTTAGTTTTCTTTGAATTAAGAACTAAGTTATTAGAAGTGAACCAGTGTAGTACTTGAGAGAGTGTGTTATTGACATCGTCAACATTTTCTTTTTGTCTATCAACCTCAAAAATCAAGGATGTATCATCAGCAAATAACACAATCTCACATAGATCTTTAGTATAGTAAGGAAGGTCATTTATGTAGATTAAAAACAGCAGCGGCCCCAATATGGAGCCCTGGGGTACACCCATAACTAATGGGGCGCCCGAAGAGTCAATTCCATTGACATGCACCTTCTGTATCCTATTAGATAAATAAGATTTGATTAGACTAAGTGAGTTGTCTAAGACACCGTAATGGTGTAACTTCATGAGCAACGTTTGCACTGTGCGGGGATAAATCCTACTACTATCATATAGGCGAAAGTTTGTATGGATGTATGGATGTTTGTTACTCTTTCCCGTAAAAACTACTGAATGGATTTGAATGAAACTTTACCACAATATAGCTTATACATCAGAATAACACATAGGCTACAATTTATAAAAATATATTATGTAGATTGTCCAAAATATGACGGTAAGTGTCAATAATTAACTTCACGCGTACGAAGTCGCGGGCGGGCGCTAGTGTGATCAAAAACCCGAGTTATATATGAAAAATTGACATAAAAAAATCAGTTAATTGTCAAAGTACCTAAACGAAATACCGTTCCACATATGAGTTCAGCAACACAGTCGGTAGGTATCAGCTAATATCACCGAGAGAAACATCTCAGGCCGTTGCCCGACTAAACCGCCACTCGCGTAATACCGCGTCCATCATGTGGGATAAAAAATAATACTTCATAATAATTTTCATCACTCCCCGTCTAAATCGGCCGGTATACCGCGAGCGTGTCGCGACTGCATAAATATTAGACCTGTGGCTGTGAGCGTTATTATTTTCGTTAGAGTTGTGAATGGTTTATCTTTTTTATTATAGACGACCCGGTTGGATAAGTGGTAGTGAATGCTGCGTCTGGGCCAAGGGGCAACCCTTCGGGGTTCGATCCCCGCACAGTGCAAACATTTGTGTGCATGAACGTGTCTGTTTATATTGGTCTGGGTGTTTCCTATTATTATAAGTATGTATTTACAAAAGAAAAGTATTATATTTGTAATCCCACTGTTGGTTCTGATATCCGTAACAAAGGTGATTGAGCTACCTATCTCAGAGTCAGATCAATGTATGTGATGTAGTGAAATATTATTATTTTTAACCACTAAACCACCACCGACCCGTTGGTTTAGAGCAGGGAGTGCAGATGAGTAATCTAGCCATGTAGCATGTAATGTATCAGATACTGTATCAAGTAAGTACTTACATAATTAATTGTAGGCACGAGCTTATGTTGGCTACTATTATTGCGAGCACAAAGCGACGCGCGGGAATTCCCAGCTAGATACGCAATTACTTTGCGGGACATGGGAGTGTCCAAGTAGGTACAGACAGCCACACATCAGGTTACTACAATCTGTCAAATTTCTGCAATCGAACCTCACCTTTATGTCAAACGCGTTTGGTTCAATATCGACTGAAGAAATTTGACAGATTGTAGTAACCTGATGTGTGGCTGTCTGTACATTGAGAATGAATGGCGTTCAAGTATATTTGATTAAAGGGTTAAATTTTGAACCAAACCAGTTCTTCGGCCGTAGTTTCTTTTAGATCAAATTGCTCATTTTCAGCGCCAATGTCACACAATTTGGAATTCATAATACATTTCTATTTAT
>JABMDO010002147.1:0-10208 GCA_014851415.1 Cnaphalocrocis medinalis
ATAAGGTACGCCACCCTATTCGACACACTTCCGATTTAACAATGTTATTCACAAAGACTTGTGGACAATAAACCGGTTGGGTTTATACACGTTAGGACAGATCTTCGCCAGAAATAAAGCAGGTTCCCGGATCCAAGGATCACCGTGTCTTCGTCCTATCGTCGGACTTCGGATAAACCCACGATATTCCAGCGATTCTTCAAGTTCCAGCAGCTTCTTCTCAGTCCGCAGTGTGCGTGTGTTGTGCAGGTTGCTTTGGTCCTGGCTGTTTGAGGGTTAGTGTTCGCCACCCGAGGATTCTTAGCACCCCTGGTCCCGGTGCCTCGCCCGCTTTCGTCATCGCCGGCTCCCTCTCCTGTACCGGGCACTTGGGGTTTTGTGTTTGTTCCACTACTTATATGGGGAGATTTGGACCTACACCCATCACGCTGGCCCAGTGCTGGTTGGTGGGGAACGCCAGAGCCTCTTCCGTTGTCCAGCAGGGTGCACCACGTGCAGGTGTGCGATTGAATTTGGTGTCGTAAGTAGTTGGGCGGGACCCCTTACACCCCAAAAAAGTGTCACAAACCTGCCCACCAGACACTAAAGTGCAGTAATATCCCTTTTATGATTTTTCGTTTTATTTGTGATTATGAAAGCAGGTTTCATAAGGTTTCTGCAGAATTTATTATTTTTTTTCCCGGACAATTAGATGGGTTTTATTAACAGTTTTACCCTTACTGCAAAACTAATAAAATTAAAATTTTTCGTGGTTCCCAACTAAATGCAGTTATATTTAAGTGTAACAAAATTTGAAGGTTTCCTATCTAAAATGCAGTAAACCATTAATCTTTACAGCCCTTAGTCAGGTTTGTATATTTGTAAAAAAGTATAAAAACCAATTAACATGCAGTAAAATTACCTCCATACAACAATTTTTACTGCAATTAGAAAAAAAAAAATGTAAATAGTCACGATCCTAACTAAAACGCAGTATAAACAAAGATAGCCGCATTTTAGTTGTGAATACTTAACACTCCTTAATTATTATAAACCGACTAAAATGCAGTAAAATACAGCATTACTGCATATTAGTTTGGATAGCATAGTGACACACATATGGTTATTTCCAAATAAAGAGCAGTAATGTTATATGTAAGTAAGTTATTCCTAGAAACGTATTATCAAAGAACTTACCATTATGTCATTATGAGAAGAAAACTAACATGTTATGTTTGGCTTAAAAGGAGTTTTTTATTTTTGATATAAAAAAAATGATTTTTAATTCATTAAGTTGACTTATTGTTATTAATTGGGTAACAATAAACCTTTAATATATATTTCCAAGCTATTTTTTTTACTGCATTTGTAAAACGAGCACTTTTTTTCTACAAAAACCACCTAACATGCAGTATTTTTTTCACCTTACTGCATGTTAGTTGTGTTTTTTGACAAAACAACTAATTCAAAACGCAGTAATGCCAATTTTTACTGCGTTTTAATCAGTTTAAATGTTTCTTTTTCATAAAAAATCCGAGTCGTAACTCGTGCCAAAATTATTAATGGCCATTAATAAATTAATTTATAAGGATTATTTTTTTATTGTTATTTAGACGTGTGAACCAACGTCAATAGATCATTTCTGCATTATTACTTTTTGTTTAAACATCTACTTACTTTTTATATCAAATTCTTAACTTTTAATGGCGTTTGCTCGCAATCGTTATTTTGCGGTTACTGCACTTTAGTATCTGGTGGGCAGAAACTATGTTATTACTCTTTTCCACCTGATAATTATAACAATACGATGAAATTCTTACCAGGATTCAGTTGCTTACAGTCATTACAGCTTATGACACTTTTTCTAGAAACGAGCACTCGTCCACTCGTGGCAAGATGTGATGATGCATTTTTTTTACAAGATGGCGGATTCATTCGGCTCCCGAGAAAAGTGACATTTGCGACACCATTCAGCAAATTTGGGAACTAGCTTTACGGCGTTTTTACAGTAGATAGTGCTAAGAAAAAATCATATGAAACTGCAAAAAATAGAATGGCCATTTTTTGTGTAATGACAGTTTTTTACCGGAACGGCGATGTATGAATGTGCTGTGTCTACATACAATGCATACATCATTACACACAACACACACACACACCCTACACACACATATACACACGACGCACACACGCACACATAAGCGCGGTTATAAAGAAGTTAAGATGTATGAATGTGCTCATAGATTTTAAGACAATATTATAATGCACACTTCATCACACACACACAAGCACGGGTAGGTATTTAGAAAGGAGTTACAAAAAATTTACTGGAGGAAGAGCAAGGCCCTCCACCACAAGTATGTCGGTGGAAGCTTTTTTATATGATTGTATGTAAGAATCTGTGGTTAGGTACCTAATATGTTGATGAAGCTTTTTTATTTTATTTTATTTATTACTTATGAAATAAATGCGTGGCTGAAGTGCAATGGGCAAGGCACATTGCGAGGAGAACAGACGCCGTGGGGTGGAAAGGTCCCTTGAGTGGAGGCCACGCGCAGGAGGCCGCAGCCGTGGCAGGCCTCCCACCAGGTGGACCGATGATCAGGTGAAGGTCGCGGGAGTCTATTGGATGCGGGTGGTACAGGACCGATCTGTGTGGAGGACTTTGGGGGAGGCCTATGTCCAGCAGTGGACGTCTATTGGCTAAAATGATGACTTATGTATGAATCTATGTCCAGTCATGTTCCGGCTGTACGACACGGACGGCAACGGCGTGCTGGACACCAACGAGATGGACTGCATCGTCAACCAGATGATGACGGTGGCGGAGTACCTGGGCTGGGAGACGTCGGAGCTGAGGCCTGTAAGTACTTTACATTTAAAAAACTCTATACAGGATGTATCTGTGAACATTTACATCCCTTTAACCTCGTGTTCTACCAACCATTCTGAACAACATTTGTTCTATGACTTTTGAAAATTCGCATAAAAAATTTTCATGTTTCCATACAAAGTCGGTCACGTGACTTGGTCATTTTGTATGGGAGTCGGAATTTTTTTCGAAGAATTTAGAAAAGTTGTTGAACAAATGTTGTTCAGAATAATTGATAGAACACGTGGTTAAAGGGATGTAAATGTTTACAGATACACCCTGTATATTACATTTGAGTTGGATAAAAAAAAATTTTTGAACTTCAGTTCTTAAGGGGCTAAAATGACAAAACTAGCGCCGCCAACCTATTTACACTGATTGTGGCGACAATGTGATTTATTTAATGAAAGTAAAACATTACAAACTTAGATGCAAGTAAATTAAATTGTTCAAGACACAATACAATAGACAGTAGGCAGTACAATATTTTTTACATAATTATGTCAAGGAACAATAAAATTGCTAATTAACATTAAGTTGTAATTACGCTTTTCCTCACAGAAGGCAGGGAGGGCACTGGAGGCCCAATTGGGGGGAAAGGGGGTTAAAGGTTGGCAGCGCACTTGTGACTCTACTGGTGTTGCAGTTGCAGGTGTCTTTGGGCGGCTTATCGCTTACCATCAGGTGATCCGTCTGCGCGTCAGGCACCTATCACATAAAAATAACTCAATACTTATTATTATTATTTTTTATGTGATAGGTAGCAGACGAGCAGGCGGATCACCTGATGGTAAGCAATTGCCGCCGCCCATGGACACAAGCAACACCAGTGGAGTCACAAGTGCGCTGCTAACCTTTTATCCCCTTCCCCCCGATGGGCCTCCGGTACCCTCACTCACTCGGCGATACACAGCACATGAGCTGCTTCACGCCGGTTTTCTGTGAGGCAGTGGTATCACTCCGGTCGAGCCGGCCCATTCATGCCGAAGCATGGCTCTCCCACACTTAATACTACTTATACTACATTTTAGTTGGATTTTAAAAAAATTTTTGAGCTTTAGTTCTTAACGTCGTAAGACCCAAAAGCCTTTTGAAAGGCAAAAACTATTGATTTTCTATTGTGTCTGCTGTCTGGGCTTTACGACGTTATTGACTTTGTGTTGACAACCCCGGGTACTCCCGGGTTCGATTCCCGCTCACGTCAATTTAGGAAACTACATTTACCTAAAGGTTGTCTGGAAGAAATCGCTACAAGCGATAAGACCGCCTTATTGTACTGTCTATAGCTGTTGTTTCACTCATGTATTCTATTTCTGTGCAATAAAGAATATCTATCTATCTATATATCTATTTAATAAGTTTTCTTGGGTCTGGGTGTTCTGGGTTGACTCCCCAGTTAATTATCGTCACCTGGTACTCATAGTACAGGGGTTGCCTTAGTTTGAGACCAGGTTGATTGGTGTGATTGTCTGGCGCATTTATTTATTTATTTTATTAAGGTAGGTGTTTTTTTCCAGATCCTACAAGACATGATGGTGGAAATAGACTATGACGCCGATGGCACGGTGTCCTTAGATGAGTGGAAGAGAGGAGGGTATGTATAGCAAAACTATCACTATTTACACTTCGTTGTTTCTGGTTTCCATAGTACAAGGAAAAACCTTAGCTTGGAACTAGGGCAATGTAGGGAAAACCGGGGAGACTTCCCCAGGTGGGAGAGTTGAGCCACCTTTCGAAAAAGTGTTAATTTTAGTGCGATCAAAACGTCCAAGCGTTCATTGGTCGTACGTAAGAAGCCAATCATAAGTCCGCCACCATTTTACACCATAGCTATGTTGTTCGTCAATGACAATGTCAAACGTGTTTTGTTGCTACGGAGTGCGATTTTTGTTTTAAGAAGATTTGCGATTGCTGCCGTATTTATTGAGGTAGGTATTGTTTGTTGCTATTATTATATAGCCAGATAAACGTAGTTTGACGTGTGCTATTGTGTTTTTACTAGACGAGCGGCATTTTTTTTTTGTCATCACCTCAATGAAGAATTAGGGGGAGCGGGAGAGTTGCACCACAGTGATTGCGGGAGACTTGCCCAGTGGTTTCAATTCTCCCTGTGCAGGGAAATTATTACTTAATCTTTATTAACTGTTTTTTTTCTTCTTAATATAATTTATTATACTTGCAGGGCTAACTTGTACAACTTTTTAATACAATCAAATCAATACAATCCTCCTAAAAATGCATGCGAATTAATAATACACAAAAGTGGATTTGCGAAATGCCATAAATTATGTAGGTGCCTAGATAATATATGGCATGGTCTGTTGTGTATTTTTCACAGATCTATATTTACAGACAGTTTGTCTACTTCTAAACCAGTTTCTCTTGTCAGTTTTTTTTTGGTGGCAGACAAGCAATCGGTATACCTGATGGTAATCGATTGCCGCCGCCCATACACACCTGTATTACCAGTAGAATCACAAGAGCGCTGCCACAACAGCGCACTTGTGACTCTACTGGGGTTAAAGGCCACCCGCCTTTGTGGTAGCGGCCATCTTAAGTTGGCGGCCATCTAATCTTGTTAAGAACACTCCCGACTATTATAATTTTCAAACTAAGAAAACAAATCCAAATCGGTTCATCTGTTTGGGAGCTACGATGCCGCGAACAGACAAACAGACAGACACGCACAACTTATAATACCCAGTCCATTTTTGCGTCAGGGGTTAAAAATAAGTTAATTAGTGCATAAAATAAGATAAAAACTGTGGTTGTAAATAATAACCATTTATATTTCCCACATAAATGATAGGGTCAACTCTCCCCATACCCCGGTTTCAAGTGTCCCTGCTGGTGGGGAGACTTGACTCATGTCTCATTTTTTTTGAAAATTCCAATAAAATTTACCTGCATATTTTATTAGCAATACAATTATGCACAAATGTACCTACTAAAGTATCGCATCGCATAAGTATACAATAAATTCACTAAACCCAATAAGCAAGTAATTATGACGTTATATGTAAAAAGTGGTTCAACTCTCCCGGACTTCCCCTACACAGAATGAATTTGTTATGTATGTTATAATGAATTACTATTAATGGTCTACTTACATGGTCTACTTATATAGGTCTTTTTACACGATCTACTTATACACTGTCTCCTGGAATCCATACTAATATTATAAATGCGAAAGTAACTCTGTCTGTCTGTCTGTTACTCTTTCACGCCAAAACTACTCAACGGATTTAAATGAAATTTGGTATACAGATAATCTAGACCCTGAGAAAGGACATAGGCTACTTTTTATTGCGAAAAGAGGGTTGTAAGGGGTTGAAAGGGGGGTAAAAAGTTACTTTTCCAAGCGGACGAAGTCGCGGGCGGCCGCTAGTACTCTATATTCCTAATCTACCTACGTGGGTCTACCTACGTATAACAGGTCTCTACTAACACGGTCTACTTGTATGTAACTTACATGGGTCTGCTTAAACAGGTCTTTAGTAAGTAACACTGTCTACTTATACAGGTCTTTTACACTGGTCTGGTCATTTCATTAAATTAAGTGGTGATTAAGCCTAATCCCATCACAGCAGCGATGACTTGATTTCTATGATGGCAGTCTGCCCTGCAGTGGGACCACCTACGTATATACCTATAGCTTTGACAAGGGGGGTGTCCCACATTGCAAAACAATTACGAATCACCCCCCCCCCCCCCGTGCAAAGAACGTGAGGTAGATTTGTTGATTTGCCGTCTAGAATTTGCTACCCCACCAACCTTGCCGACCCGTTATTAAGTCGCCCTTGGCTATAGCCGATTCAACCTTATGTCAAACCAGGCTTCAATGGGGGGGGGGGGGTCCGGACCCCCTGGACCCCCCCCTTATATACGTCCATAAGTGGGACAGTATAAACGCTGATACTTCATATTAATTGTCATTTCCCAGCATGACCACAATACCTCTACTAGTCCTCTTGGGTCTGGACACCAACGTGAAAGAAGACGGCGAGCATGCCTGGAGACTGAAACACTTCAGTAGGCCGGCGTACTGCAATCTCTGCCTAAACATGCTGGTCGGGCTCGGGAAAAAGGGACTCTGCTGTATATGTACGTATGGTTTCATTTCCTTTGAACGATTTTGTGTCATAAGGTTCAAATTTTATTTGTGAGTACAAGCAATTGAACATCATCGACGACCTCGATCGCGCAGTGGCTAAGGTGTTCGCCTGAAGCGCGAAAGGTCCCGGGTTCGATTCCCGGTCAAGTCAATTTAGGAAACTACATTTCTAAATTTTCTTGGGTCTGGGTGCTCTGGATTGACGTCGTCACCTGGTACTCATAGTACAGGAGTTTCCGTAGTTTGAGACCAGGTTGATTAGTGTGATTGTCTGGCGCATTTATTGAGACTGGCCGGATTGCGCATTTGGTAGTCACCCTGCCTCATGCGCCAGAGGTCGTGGGTTTGATCCCCACCCTGGACAAACATTCGTGTGATGAACACTTGTGTTTGTTCAGTGTCTGGGTGTTATATACGGGGTGTATCTGTGAACATTTGCAACCACGTGTTTTATCAACCCATTCTGAGCAACTTTTGTTCAACAACTGTTCGAAAATCATCGAAAAAAATGTCGAATCCCTAATACAAAATTTTACGAAGGATTGTGAAGACGACCACGACCACTCTGCCAAGAGTGTGTCAACAAAGAGAAGAGATACAAAATTACCAAGTCACGTGCCTTTGTATGGAAAGATGAAATTTTATTATGCGAATTTTCAAAAGTCATAGAACAAAATGTTGTTCAGAATGGTTGGTTAAACACCTGGTTAAAGGGATGTAAGTAAATGTTCACAGATACACCCCGAATAAAATACGATAACCAGTAAGTTTAGGTGTGCGGTAAAGGATATTATGCTGATAGGGGAGACCCCTTTTAACTTCAGAGGCCATATCTCGATCAAGAAACATTTAAGTTATGACCTATATAAATAAGTTTAGCGTCATTCCTTCTTTTTTTAAAACAATTGCCAAAATTAATTTAAATGTAACTGGTTTCTGAGAAAATCAACGAAATCAAGGACCACTCCCCCTGTCACAACTCTCCTACCACCGAGGTAAGTTGTGACAGCATCCATACTATTTATATAGAGATAACTTCATAGACAACGACAAGGCTTATAGGTAAACCGAAAACACGAAACGCTTGACGCGATGTAATTGGACACAGCGCCATCTATTGGTTCATTTCTGAATTACGGTCCCGAAGCAAAGTGAGGGCGGGCCACTAGTTGTATATAAAATTTTATTTGATATAAAAATAGCATTGGTCTTAAATTAAATAAATCAAACATGGTTTTTTACCAAAATAATATTTAATCAACTTTTAGAACCAAATAAACAATTGAAATTCCCATAACAAGTAATAATATCTACTAACCTTTATCTATCTATCTATATTCCAGTCTGCAAGTTCACAGTCCACGAGCGCTGCGTACAGCGCGCTCCGGCGTCTTGCATCGCTACCTACTCCAAGTCGAAGAGGGCGTCCTCTGCGCTTGCGCACCACTGGGTTGAAGGTACGTTTACCAGTTCGTGTACCCAGGTAGTCTCCAGGAGATCTTCAGAGCGAACACACTTGCAAAAATCATGCAAACACAAATTTTTTTTTACATAATAATATATTTATTTGGTTCTGCCAACATTGCATCTTGAAATCCAATCTACTTTTATCTAAGTCTGTAATGTTTACTTTCTTAAAAAATATCGTATTTTCGCCACAATCAGTGTAAATAGGTTGGCAGCGCTAGTTATTCGTGTAGCCCCTTAAAGCTCCTGTCTGACTTTGTGTGTGGCTTCAAATTATATGTAGTTGTTGAATCTTTATCAATAAAAAAGTGAAATATATATTTTTTTATTTGTAGAGTATGTTGTTCAAATGTATTCTGGTGTGTTTCCAGGCAACTGCCACGGCAAGTGCGCGAGGTGTCGGAAGAAAATCAAAGGATACAACGGTATCACTGGCCTGCACTGCCGGTGGTGTCACATCACGGTGAGTTGGTCTACATCATTTCAGCATACCCACTTTTAAGTTTTGGGCACGGGGGTACAAGACCGCCAACTTCCAGATTTCGGGCTAACACTGAGAATTTTTAAACAGAAAAACTTAGGTACATATTTTGGCCCGACCCTGAAATCGAACCCGGGACCAAGTGCAGCCGTCGCTTTAAATGCGACTAACTACCCGCTGCGCCACCGAGGCAATCTTGTCTCTCTGAATAACACTACACGTACGTCAATTCCAAAAATATGTATACCTACACTTTAGGACCTTGTCACAATTTAATTGTGGGAGAGCCACGCTTCGGCATGAATTTGCCGGCTCAACGGTGTTGCAGGTATCTATGGGCGGCGGCAATTGCTTACCATCAGGTGATCTGCCTGCTCGTCTGTTACCTATTATATGAAAAAAAAAAAACAATACACTAAGAAACTGGAGGTTGTTCTATTTTCTTATATTATGCATTGTGACAAGGTCCTAAAGTGTATACATATTTTTGGAGTTGACTGTACCTACATGACCTCATTAAACATTTAGAACAATGGCGCATCGGTACAGACAGCCACACATCAGGCTACCACAAACTGTCAAATTTCTTCAATTGATGTTCAACCCTTATAAGTTGATTGTATTTTTACCCTGACGCAATAACAACGGGGTTATAGGTTTGACGTTTGTCTGTTTGCCTGCCTGTTGTCCCCGAAACGGTAGAAAACAATTGGATTTATTTTTTGTTTAAAAGTTATAATAGTCCAGAGTGTTCTTAGCAATATTAGATGGCCGCTAACACGGAATTATGAATTCAATATTATTTTCTTTTTTTTTATAATATAGGAAGGCAAACGAGCAAGCGGGTCACCTAGTGGTAAGTGAACACCGCCGCCAATAGACATCGGCTACACCAGAAGGAGCGCGGATGTGTTGCCGGCCTTTTAGGAATGTATAGGCTCGTTTCACTTTGATTCCCGTAATATTTTTTATTTTTTTATTTAAGTGGGCTATGCAGATCAGCCACGCAATTCTTTGGGCTATGTCCGTGACGTTAGATCTCCTGCGTATCTCATCATTTCTGACACGATCACGCAAGGAGATTCCGAGCATAGCCCTCTCCATGATTGCCCTCTGAGCAGAGATGTGAATTATTTGAAATACAAATATTTCAAATGCAAATACAAAAATGCAAAATACCCATTTTTTTATATACTAGTGGCCGCCCGCAACTGCGTTTGCGTGAACTTTATGACTCTTGGCTTAAAGATGAACAAACTTGGAACCCCCTTTTCGCTCCATTAGGGGTTTAAGTT
>JABMDO010002151.1:0-11060 GCA_014851415.1 Cnaphalocrocis medinalis
CAATATCACTTGAGGAAATTTGACAGATTGTGGTAGCCTGATGTGATTGTTACTACTGTATTTCTACCCCACTCTTTTCTTGACTGATACCTAACAATTTTATTCCTTGTCCCCAGGTTCTGAAGCCCAAGTAGAATGCACGCAAGAGGTGATGAAGGTTTCTGTACCCATGGATGGAGACAGACGGATATCCTACCTGGACCAGCTCAAAGGTAAGTCCAACTCAACCGTGGGAGAGCCACGCTTCGGCATTAATGGGCCGGCTCAACCGGACTCACAGAAAACCGGCTGCCATAGCAAAATAAGTTTTACGACTCTACTGGTGTTGCAGTTGTCAATGGGCGGCGGCCATCGCTTACCATCAGGTGATCCGTCTGCTCGTCTGCCACCTTACCAAATAAAAAATAAATTTAAAAAGTCCAACTCAATCACCACCTTATCTGTACCAGGAACTATAATTTTCTACTCATTGACCCGACCTGTTTCTCCCAGACACAGCACAGCGGCGTTTCATGGCAGTTCGCTGTTCTGCCACGAAATGCTGGAACAACATACCCCCACCTTTAAAAACGTCTCGAACTTTTAAATACCTACATTCAGAGTTCATTACAAAAACTATATTTTAAAACGACAAAAAATTAAGTGGACTTAAAACTGTGCGGCCATCCTTCATTCCACTCTGAAAACTCTTACTGTCACTCTTTCAAACGCATAAACAAACACACGAAAAATCATACATACATATCGTAAGTAGACAAGCGAACTTTGCTTTCGCGATGTAGAATCGTATGAAAATTTGAATCTTGTATGGAACAGTCAAATTAGCGCCATCTGTTGTTCGTTGGATGGAACTGGAGTGGCGAACTCCTTTCTTCGGCCGATGGTAGATGTCGCCACAAGCACGCTAGGATAATAATGACGAATAGTTTTATAACATCATGTTACATAGCTTCTTTGTTAACTCATACACACAATGACATAATCCGCCTCAGCCATACAACTCATACAGAAAATAGTTCTCAGTCGTAAATATGACAAGTTTTGCCGCCACCAAAAGTACAATAAGTAGAAATGTTACATACATAATTGTATGAGTGTCATACAAAATTGTATGACTCTCATACAATACCAACATGGTAGTTCCCATCTCAATCATAAAATAATCCAGTCCAAATACAGAATTGTAGACATTTTTGACTTTACAACAAAAAGTTTCACATACATACATGATAACTGTTGTTGTCTGCGTGTCATACAAAGTCATACAAAGTGAAAGTGCATTACTTAAGCTAATGAGCGTCGTTCGCACGCAATTAAAGATGCATGAACGAATCGCATAGATAATAATATGGAAAAAGGTTGTGTTACATATAAATCTAATGAAATTAATGAAACATTAAAAAAGTAATTTAAATAAAAGCTTTCTTTGAAAAGGTGTCTTGCTATTGTTTAATTTTTTACCTTTTCAATTATCGCTGGCTAGGTTTTTTAAACTGTTTCCGCCATATTTAATTTATAATGAAATCACATTATTTATCGAGTTATAATGCATCAAGAAAGTCATGAAATTAAAACGATAAAAGCATTGTTTATCATACTGTAACTGTAATCTTAATAATGTTATTTTTAATTATTAGAAGAATGAAAATTGTAAGGATTATAATTTGAAAAGAGTGACTACTGAGTTTCTTGCTGATTCTTCTCGGTAGAAATCAACTTTCCGAATCAGCGGTAGCTTACATAATATTTGACATTCATAAATGTTCTATAAGGACTTAAATTGAATAAAGAATATTTGGGTCATTCTAATCTAGCATGAAAAAACAAAAATTAGCAAAGAATGATTATTTTTTTATACAATCATATTACTTTTAGTTAGGTGCATACAAATAATATTGAAACACAGTTTAATAATCAATAATTTATTTTAAAAAAATAAAAAACTAAAAAAGATCGTACACAGAAATGATCAAAATATCCACAGAAATGATCACATTGACAAAAAAAATAGGAAAAACAGTTTTTACATGAGTTTCTAATACAAACTTAAAAAAACAACGTATTTCTTATCATAAAAAAACAATATTATTAGACAATTATTTAAAGCTTAGACTAAAAAAAAATCAAACAAATTAATACACAGAAATGATTATTATTTCTGTGTACTAATTTTTTAAATAATAATTCAGTACTTTAGGATTTTTCATTTCAGTCAGTCTTTTAATTATAATGAGTTATTACTAACATGGCACTTCTAATATTAATTATAAAATATTTTAAATATGTATTTATAAAAATTCTTCATCTGAGTATTCATTGAAAAAATTGAGGATTTTTTACATTGAGGAAGGCGGTTTGATGTTTAAGAGTACGAGTGGGTGGGTGGGAGTCCAATAATCGAATATTGATGGAGAATTAGTACAGCACATTGATTATGTCATAAATAAACGCCAGTCTTCAATCTACATTCATGTTACAGATCATTTACAAATTCAACAATTTTTTTTCAATGAAGACTCGGATGGAGATTTTTTTTTTATAATACTAGTGCTTTTAATTAAAGAATGCAATTACTTTATAAAACTGGACAAGTGCGAGTCAGACTCGCGCACGAAGGGTTCCGTAAAAACGGCCAAAGAATCACGTTTGTTTTACAGGAGTCCCCCTTCAATATTTATTTTATTTTAATTTAATTATTTATTTATAATTCTTATATAAAACTGAATATTTTGTGAACATTTTAAGCATCTTATCTATTTCAGTTGTTAATATGGAATAAAAAACGCTAAAAAAATCACGTTTGTTGTATAGGAGCTACCATTAAATATTGATTTTTATTTTTACTATTTGTTGTTATAGTAGCAACAGAAATACTTATATAATCTCTGAAAATTTCAACTGTCTAGCTATTACGGTTCATGAGATACAGCCTGGTGACAGAAAGAGGGGCGGACGGATGGACGGACAGCGAAGTCTCTTGAATAAAGTCCCATTTTAGTATTTATTTTAGGTAGGGAACCCTAAAAACGGCTTACCTCTAAAATTTATATTAACAGCATTATTAGGTACCTAACTGGCACCTAAGTAGCTAACCTAATCATTTCTGTGTATGATCGTCATTTCTGTGTAATACCATACACAGAAATGAGGGTACACAGAAATGACAAAAGCAAGAGTTTGACGTGATAACCGCCAAATTTCGAGGTTAAATTTTGACATAATCCAATCTTTGTTTTTTGCTATCAATAGGACTTGCGCACAAAATTGCAAAACTAATTTTAATTATCGTACTTACCGAATTATATTCCGACCAGAAATGACGCATCGAACTTTTCACACATCAGTAATTCAACACATAAATGTATTTTTTGTGCCTCAGTGAAAAAAATACAACACAACAACAACACAGCTGACATTGGAAAGGTCCATTGATGCTGCAAAAGAAAAAATAGTAACCCCTCGAGAAAATGTTACCACTTTTTTTTACAAAAACTCCCACATACACTGAAATGATGCGTAAACTCGTTACACACCTAAACTTACGTTTTATCAAAAAAATATTGCTATTGTCTTTTCTTTGAAACATGGTGCGAATAGCACATATTTCTCTGAAACTTATAATGTAGTAATCGGTTTTAAGAATTGATTATAAATATTTTTTTCAAAAGAAAGATAGTATTTGAATGTGGAGCAGGTTACATACACAGGACATGACGAATCTGTGACATTTTCGCTTTTTGAAAGAAATTGTACTTTTAAATTAAATTTTTATTTTTGCGTAAGTGTAGTATAAGGTGTAAGCTTTTTGAATTAATTAACATGGCCAACTTAATAAGAATTTTATATGTTGTTCTAACGCGTTACACTTTTTTACTCATAGATTAGAATGACCCATTTCTATTTCAATTTATGGTGCCTCCTCATTAGTTATTAATCCACTGCTGGACATAGGCCTCCCCCAAAGTTCTCCACACAGATCGGTCCTGTGCCACCCGCATCCAAGGGACTCCCGCAACCTTAACCAGATCGTCGGTCCACCTTGTGGCGGGTGCGATTTCGCGGCTGCGATTTCCTGTTTATTTATGAGATAGGGAGGCAAACTAACAGATGGATCACCTGATGGTAAGCGATTACCGCCGCTCATGGACACCTGCAACACCAGGGGAGTCGCAAGTGCGCTGCCGACCTTTTAAGAAGGAGTACGCTCGCTTTTTGAAGGTTTGTCTGTACACAGTTTCCATTCAAAGAACCTAAGACCTAATACATACTCATTTAATATTTCACTACATAACATACATTGGTCTGACTCTAAGATAGGTAGCTCAAGCACCCGTGTTACAGATATCAGAACCAACAGTGGGATTACAAATATATACGTATAATACTTTTCTTCTGTAAATACATACTTATAATACATAGAAAACACCCAGACCAATACAAACAAACATGTTCATGCACACAAATGTTTGTACTGTGCGGGGATCGAGCCGCAACCTTTGGCCCAGACGCAGCATTCACTACCACTGAACCAAACGAGCCGTCTACTAGCTTACTGTCATTGTTTTGCTGTGTGTAATAAGTTTTTTTTGTCGCCAAGACAATGTGTCTAATTGTGAGGTATGTATGAACTGTATGATGTGACGCAACATTATGTGACGTTATTAGTAACGTTATTATAGAGGTAACAATTTCCGTTTTAATACCTCCTACTAAGAATAGTAAAGTATCAGCCTATACAGGGTATATCTGTGAACATTTACATCCCTTTAACCACGTTTTCTACCAACCATTCTAAACAACATTTTGTTCTATGACTTTTGAAAATTCGCATAAAATTTTTTCATCTTTCCATACAAAGTCGGTCACGTGACTTGGTCATTTTGTATGGGGAGTCAAAAATTTTTTCGAAGAATTTGGAAAAGTTGTTGAACAAATGTTGTTCATGTATGGTTATAGAGAACACGTGTTTAAAGGGATGTAAATGTTCACAGATACACCCTGTATACTGTCCCACTGCAGGGCAAAGGCCTCCATCATAGAAATCAAGTCATCGCTACTATGATGGGATTAGGCTTAATCACCACGCTTGCCTAATGCGGTGCGGTGATCACAAACCCGATTTTTGTTCGCAAAATTCGAAACTTACTTACTTCCTTACTCGACCCGGGAACCTCGAACCCGGGACACAAGATCACGGGTAAACCACTGGTCCAATGGGGTTTCCAATCAATATCGATACTACTACCCGTGCGGATAAACGCTGGGATTAGAAATGGCGGCGCAACTATTCACCTCTCGCTCGCACACTATTTGCGTCTATACTCGCAGCACGTCGGGGTACAGACTGACAAAAAAAAAGCTGCGTTTAATAAAAAAATGTGAGCTAGTTTTTCCGTGGTTTTGAACATTTCGTTAGTCTTGTCATATTTTGTTAGAATGGTACGTTATTCCTCATTGCTATAGGCTATGTATGTACCACGGGCAAAGCCGGGGCGGACCGCTAATAAATGTATATTTTAGTGAAAACAAATTCGTTTATAAAATGCGATAATTATAAATTATTATTTGTTTATAAACAATTTCTTTTTTGGAAAAAAGAATTTATCGCAATCTGAATTATTTTCATAGAATCCTTACATAAATACAGTAAAAAATACTACTTACAAAATAATAAAACCTATAAAACATACTTTATATTATTTGAATTAATAAAATAACAAAACATTTTCAATGCTAACGATATTTTCTACGATTTTTCAGTTTACTTTATTAATTATAATTATAATTTTTACATACTTAGTATGCTGACGGTACCGACTCGTCGGTCCGCCATTTCTAATCCCAGCGTTTATCCGCACGGGTAGTAGTGGCAATAAGTGACGACCCGGTTGGTTCAGTGGTAGTGAATGCTGCGTCTGGGCCAAGGGTTGCGGGTTCGAGCCCCGCACAGTACAAACATTTGAAAGAAAGAAAGAAAAGCAAGAAAGAAAATACATTTATTAATTTGGACACCACAACACATATTACATGCTACAGACAATTAACACAACACAAGATTTGTGTGCATGAACATGTTTGTTTGTATTGGTCTGGGTATTTTCTATGTATTATAAGTATGTATTTACAAAAGAAAAGTATTATACTTACTTATATATATTTGTAATTCCACTGTTGGTTCTGATATCTGTAACACAGGTGCTTGAGCTACCTATCTCAGAGTCAGACCAAAGTATGTGATGTAGTGAAATATTATATTATATTATAAGTACTATTGATACCTGGATTATCGATAAGGGACTATCGGTAGCCATCACTACTTCGGATATTGAATCAAAACGGCGGCCATCTTTGATTGTGTGAGCGCCATTCAAGTGTCACTCGTGGACTACTCCATCTTGTATGGATGTGTATATTTTGTATGGTCCCGTGGGAGATTTTGAAAGGAAGCTACGTCGTGACGTGATTCGTCGAATCAAATATAATCCCTGCTACATAAACATAACATGAACTAACATATTCGCTTACCATCAGGTGATCCGTCTGCTCGTCTGCGAACTATCACATAAAATTAAGTCGTGTAATTTATTCTTGAGGAGTTCCATAGTATTTTATTTATTTACTAGTGGTCCGCCCTCACTTCGCTTCGGGACCGTAATTCAGAAATGAACCAATAGATGGCGCTGTGTCCAATTACATCGCGCCAGCGTTTCGTGTTTTCGGTTTACCTATAAGCCTTGTCGTTGTCTATAGAAGTTATCTCTTAATAAATAGTATAGAATATAGATTAAATTGCACACATTTGCAGATTGAAAGCTAATATACCAGTATTAGAATGTTACAATCAGTACTGACTAGGAAAACTTATAAGCAGGTAACATGGACCCTGTATTGTAACCAATGACAATGGGGCTTTCATATTCTATGACGTACAGCTGGCGACACGAAAGTATGTGGGTGATGGCCGTTATTTTGCGCACTTGTAAAAAAGAAGACTTTCTATAAAAAATGGTTTCTGCGCACTCAAGGTCATAACCGCTGTTTTGTGCCGTAGACCAGCGTTTCCCAAAAGCCGGGTCGCGACCGGGTGCCGGGTCACCAAAATGAATTAACCGGGTCGCGACATTTTCGCCTTATTTTAAAACATGGGTAATACCTAACTTGGATTCTTTAGTAAAAAATAAGAAACAGCTTATTTCGCACTAACAAAATATTAGTACCTAGTACTAATAAACGTTTCTACTATTAGTAAATGTGTATTATTTAACCTTAATGGAACCAGCTTGAGTTTGAAAGTAGGTACTTAGTGGGTCACGAAGGGTCAGTGTGAAAATTACCGGGTCATGGCGTAACAAAGTTTGGGAAACACTGCCGTAGACTATAAGCGGCATGGGCGCCATAAATTAATTGCATGACTTTCTTGATACATTATAAGTTAGCATAGCTAGTTTTCTGCGACACAAGCAATTTTGCCCAGTGCAGAAGTCGTTGTATTAAGACCATTGGTACCATTTTCTGGCAATAAATATTATTTAATTGTTATTTTATTTTATTTCCAGACTACGAGCCCTGCCAGCCGACGATAGAAGGCAACACGGCCGTATACATGTTAGATCTGCAGGACTACTACAAATGTGGGGTTACTAGAGTCATCAACAAGATGAATGTAAGTATAGTATAGAATGTCAACCCGAATCTTGATATTTTCACTCCCAATCTATACTTAAAGACATCCTCTGCAACCAACCTAGTCTCAAACTAGAGCAACCCCTGTATTATGAGTACCAGGTGGCGTTAATTAACTGGGGGCGTCAACCCAGAACACCTAAACCCAATAATTTAGAAAATGTAGTTTCCTAAATTGACTTGATCGGGAATCGAACCCGGGGCCTTTCGGGCTTCAGGCGAATACCTTAGCCACTGCCAGGCCTGTCCCACTCCGCGTGTAGGTATCGAACTTGCAAGTACATGCGGAGTCCCCTCCGGAGGGGCAAATTAGTAGAAAATCACGAGCGAGCGGCGACGCACGCGCGACAGTTGCTTGCGATAAAAAGAGAACGCACTTCTAGGTATGAATAATGGTAGGCATTGAACGCTGGGCGGTCGGAATTTCAACGTTATGTTATGGTAGTCTGAGTCTTCATTTCCATAAACGGTTTTTAGGAGTGGGCTTTCTGTACATGTACTACCTATTAAGTATTCTGTGCCACTGCGCTATAATCATGAGGAGAAAACTGACAGATGCAAATTCTTTATTCAGGCAAATCACACCCATATCAATATTCAATACCTACATTATACTCAGATTCATAATCATGTAAAGTAAACTGACAGATGAAAATGACTAGTTTCTATGCATTTTGACATTTGCAAGTGTCAAATTGAGTGATAATGTATGGGGATGACACATTGACATCTGTCAGTTTACTTTACATGATTATGAATCAGAGTATAGGTATTCAATTTCATTTTTACACTTCCGCAATGTCATTCAATCCATACTAATATTATAAATACGAAAGTAACTCTGTCTGTCTGTCTGTCTTTTACCCTTTCACGCCAAAACAACTCAACGGATTTAAATGAAATTTGGTATACAGATAATCTAGACCCTGAGAAAGAACATAGGCTACTTTTTATTGCGAAAAGGGGGTTGTAAGGGGTTGAAAGGGGGGTAAAAAGTTACTTTTCCACGCGGACGAAGTCGCGGGCGGCCGCTAGTAATAATAAATAAATTGAGACAACATCACATACATTGTCCTAGTCCCAAACTAAGGTTTTCCCTTGTACTATGTAAACCAGAAACAACGAAGGAACTACAAACACCCACACCCAACACAAATATCTGTTTCATCAACAAACATTTGTGTTGGTCCGGGAATCGAACCCGCGACCCTTGCGTCTCAACCGGCGTTCAAACCATTGCGCCAAATGGGTCGTCGAAAACTAACACTTCACTTTTAACTGTGGGAGAGCCACGCTTCGGCATGAATGGGCCGGCTCGACCGGAGTGATACCACTGCCTCACAGAAAACCGGCGTGAAGCAGCCCCTGTGCTGTGTTTCGCCGAGTGAGGGTACCGGAGGCCCACCCGGGGGGAAGGGGATAAAAGGTTGGCGGCGCACTTGTAACTCTACTGGTGTTGCATGTGTCCATGGGCGGCGGCAATTGCTTACCATCAGGTGATTCCTCTGTTCGTCTGCCACCTATCACATGCCAACCTTTTATCCCCTTTCCCCTCTGAGTGGGCCTCCGGTACCCTCACTCATTCGGGCGAAACACAGCACAGGGGCTGCTTCACGCCGGTTTTCTGTGAGGCAGTGGTATCACTCCGGTCAAGCCGGCCCATTCATGCCGAAGCGTGGCTCTCCTACAGTTGCACAGAAATAGACTACATGAATGAAACAACAGCTATAAACAGTAGGTACAATAAGGAGGTCTTATGGTTAAGTTTCCTATTGAAAATGGCAAACACTTCTCTCTTTCCAGGAGAAGCGCACATACTACCACAAGGTGGTGATAGAGGGCGCTAGTGGGGCGCGCGAGACGGTGCTGGCGCGGTGTGTGGTCAGCCCCAAGGCCAGAGTGCTGACGAGGAGGGATACACAGCCTTTCCCTCTCGACTTTAACGAGCCTGAGTGAGTACTATCCAGTTCAACATTACTATACAGAAGCGGAATTTCATCATCATCATCATATCAGTCCACATCCACAGCCACAGCTGAGTATAGGCCACTTCTTAAAAGACAACATATGACTGAAAACTTGAAACATCCCCTGCAGCCAATATAGTTCTCAGATCATTTTTCATTCTAAACTAAAAAAAAACAAACACACACACGCACACTCATAAACACACGCACAGACACAAATCCACTCATCATCATACATTTGACGACCCGGTTGGTTCAGTGGTAGTGAATGCAGCTGCGTCTGGGCCAAGGGTTGCGGGTTCGATCCCCGCACAGTACAAAAACATTTGTATGCATGAACATGTCTGTTTGTAATGGTCTGGGTGTTTTCTATGTATTATAAGTATGTATTTACAAAAGAAAAGTATTATACGTATATATTTGTAATTCCACTGTTGGTTCTGATATCTGTAACACAGGTGCTTGAGCTACCTATTTCAGAGTCAGACCAATGTATGATATGTAGTGAAATATTATAAATATTATCCATATGTTTTTTAACTTTCACGTAACATTATACAAGTACTTCATATTAACGGGTCTAAACGCGAGGAGATTTAATAAGTACATTCTAGCACTTACTGCTGAGTGACAGTGCAAATATGAGGGGGTATCCGAATCGTGACATCCAATCCCCAAATGTTTAACCCAAACATTACAATTATACCCATAACGATAATTTTGTTATACCTGTACCCGAGGTCATCGACCCGACCTTATTTATAATGATTGATGAAATGGCCGCTCCGGTGGAACCCTTAGGGTTGCCAGGGGTCTGTACAGTCAAGAGCAAAAGTAGAAAATCATAAAACACAATTTATCTCACAAGTAATGCATTAATGTGATTGTGAAATAATGAAGATATGTCTCCCTTATTTATATGTAACAGGTGGCAGACAAGCCGACGGATCACTTGCCGGTAAGCGATTGCCGCCGCACAAAGACACCTGCAACATCAGTAGAGACACAAGTGCGCTACCAACCTTTAACCCCCTTTCTCCCCAATGGACCTACAATACCCTCACTCACTCAACGAAACAGCGCTGGTATTGCTTCACGCTGGTCTTCTGTAAGGCCGTGGTATCACTCTGCTCGACCCGGCCTATTCATGACGATGCTTGGCTCTGCCACATTTAAATCTTTTGTATTTTTCTATGCCCTGATCAACCATTTTAATACAGTGTATCATAAATAATAAACAACAAGACTAAGTCATCATAACAAAGGAATGCAGTTCATAAAATATTTGTTCTAAAACCATCTGGTCTCCCTACACAAAGCATCGATTGAAAACAAGCGATTCATAAATTGCAACTTATTATTTGAAATTGTTATGACACCTTACGCTTATGTAAATTATGCAAAGATTAT
>JABMDO010002152.1:0-10064 GCA_014851415.1 Cnaphalocrocis medinalis
CTCCCTTATTTATATGTAACAGGTGGCAGACAAGCCGACGGATCACTTGCCGGTAAGCGATTGCCGCCGCACAAAGACACCTGCAACATCAGTAGAGACACAAGTGAGCTGCCAATCTTTAACCTCCTTTCTCCCCAATGGACCTACAATACCCTCACTCACTCAACGAAACAGCGCTGGTATTGCTTCATGCTGGTCTTCTGTAAGGCCGTGGTATAACTCTGCTCGACCCGGCCTATTCATGACGATGCCTGGCTCTCCCACATTTAAATCTTTTGTATTTTTCTATGCCCTGATCAACCATTTTAATACAGTGTATCATAAATAATAAACAACAAGACTAAGTCATCATAACAAAGGAATGCAGTTCATAAAATATTTGTTCTAAAACCATCTGGTCTCCCTACACAAAGCATCGATTGAAAACAAGCGATTCATAAATTGCAACTTATTATTTGAAATTGTTATGACACCTTACGCTTATGTAAATTATGCAAAGATTACGATTCATTCATCTACATAAAATAAAATCAGTATGTACGAAAAACCACACTGTATTCTGAAACGGATGATGAGATGATGATGCTAATGAGGAGGATGTATAGTGATACAAGCACGCCACAGTAACACTTATATTGGAAAAGCACACATTTATGATACACAGTACTATGGGCACGGGAGGACTACAATACCTGAAGGTGAACTGTTGGGAAATAATGTGTAACTTATGTAGATTCTATATGCAAAGTTTAAAATTAATAAAAAAATATTTTAGGAAAAGATAAAAAATCTTCCCGTGATTCATTTATAAAATTTTGTATGCAAACAATTGTCAGAAATGCTAGGGGCGGTAACTATTCAAAAAGGAGCGGTCAAAGGTTAATATCCCTATCAGCTGATTGCTCATTAGTGATGTGCGAATTGTAATGGATTTCACGAAGAATCGGATTTTAAATAAATATGAATAATCGTAATTTAACTTCGCAGGTTTAAAACTCTAATATGAGATTTGTAAAGTGTGTCAGAATCGGTTCACTTTGGGTTGATACCCCCTTTTTGTTACATCCTGTACAGCAATTTTGGTCGCCAACAATACATAAATAAATCAACGTATACTAATCTTTTAAATTTATTTAATCGATACCTTTTATGTCAAGTTTTATGCCAAACATGTATGGTTAAATATCAATTGAGGAACTTTGACAAATTGTAGTTAAGTGCTGATCGTAACGCATCATCACCAGCCTGTTGCAGCCCACTGGACATATACGTACATACATATCTTACAAGGGCTCTTGCTCATGACGTATTTGTCGTATACTGCTGCGTTGCGCGTTGTTTTAAGAGACTAGATCGAAAACATAAAACTAGCTAGAGTCATAATCTCGAAAGGAATCGCGACACATATGTATCTCCCTCTGTGAAACTGTCTCGCCTGGCAATCCAGTGCTTGACACCAAGACCACAGTAGGGACAGTTGGGGTACAATGGAACGAAAAAATCATTTTTATTTTTAAAAAAATATATTCTTACTATTTTTATAAATTCTTTGTTGAATAGTTAACAACAAGTCTTCGAGCATTGATTGCATAGAAAAGTGAGGTCAAAAATTAACCTTAACATTAAAAAAAAAGCTTTTGAAAAAGACGCTTCCATTGTTCCAAAGTGCCCCAGGTCTGGGGTACAATGAAACGACCTCTGGGGTACATTGGAACATGACAAAAATTATATATTAAACCTAACATATATCTTTTTCACAACTTTTTAGAATGACTACATATTCTTTGGCGCTTTGTTATGCCTGCCAAGCTTGGACTGGGTAATACTAGTTCAATATCTTGGTTAGTTACTACTTGAAATATCTGGTTCTAGTGGAAAATAAAAACTGTTAAATTTTTGCACTTCTGCGCATATTATTGACTTCGTACTCCATATTTTCGTCAATATTCGTCAATAGTTGACCAACAAAACATTTTATTTGTTGGTTTTTGGGAGAATTTTACCAATGCAAAGTACAATGAATAATGTTCCATAGTGCCCCGTTCCATTGTGGCCCCATGGGGTATCCGTAATTTCAAACAAATCGGCAATTATTTTAGGTTGTATTTCTCACTACACAATTAACTGACTTTTGTAGATAAATTAGCTAAGATTTACTCAAAAAAATACCACTATACCTACTATCAATACTTTTTTTTCCAAAAAAAAAGTCTACCATCACGTAAATTCAACTTTTGATCGCTTATAAAACGATTTTTTTTCAATTATTTACTCAGTGAGCACAGACCGGCCACATTGTACTGCGCCATCACATGGCGGGTGAGATGTTGTGATTAGCCCATGAGAAAGATCGGGAATTGATTTGGAATTAAAATAATTATCGACCTTGTACCATTGTGCCCCGTGTTCCATTGTGCCCCCACTGTCCCTACTTAAAAAAATGTGAAAAATATTACAGTAAAAAAATTTTCAAGTAACGCCAGATGTTCAACATTAGTTCACATGTTGTTATTTTTCTCAAGTGCGGTGACACTGAATTATTAACACCTTGAAGGAGAGCAATAAGCACTAGATTAGTATAAAGGGGTGCCATCGGCAGCAGCTTGCATATCCACCTGCACCCTTCTGCGGTTACAACATGAAGCTCTTCATTGGTTGGTACTTAATCATAAACACGAGTTTTACTTGTTCCAATTCAAAGTTTGGCACCAATTTTCAAGTGCCCATCACTTACGTGCATTTGATTGTGCTATTGCTTCGTATCCCAGGTTATGTTAAACCCATTATCCAAGGAGAAAGCCTTTAATAATTATGATGGAGTAACCGTCTGAACTTCTCACTTCTAAGATAAGGGACCCAAATCAACTAAGATCACATTCCGAGTAATATAAGTATTAAGTTAATAAAAAAAACTTCAAATCAATTTGAAAAGTTCATCCTCGCGTTTGGAATCGTAGGTTCTAACTATTATTATTATGATCTATTCCGACCTAATACCAACATCTAATACCAATGGTATTTGTTTTAAATCTTTATTATTTTCTATTTCGAACGGAGACCACTTTTTAAACGTTAGTAGACATAAGGTACAGTCAATAAAAATCATTTTAGTTGTGAAAATTGGTTGTGTTTATTTAACAAAATAAGATAGACGGGAATAAACGCGACATAAATGTACGTCTATAATAACAAAAGCTTAAAAAGCGAAAATTAAAAATGTGAACTAAATAAAAATTTCAACTATTTTTTTTTCTATTTTAGTAGTCCTCATAGCCGCTGCGCTCCTGCAGCCTTACGCAATGGCCGCCGAATCATCCGCGCGCGGCGGCGCACCGGCTGCCGCAGCCGCCGCTCCCGCCTCCGACTCGGGCATTGAGGTATATGTAGAACTAGAGGAGGACGCACCCATCATTATAGCTTCCATTAAATTGCGGTGATTACACCGCACTTCAATCATTCGCTTGCTAGCACTGACCGGTTGACCATCCAACAGTTGTTTCAGTGAAAAGTACTACCGTGGTGTGTATTGAGATATTGCACAAATAATTCAAGGAATACGGCGAAGTGCAAAAGGGATAATTTTCCACCGATGAGTAATTAGATATTTTCGTTTTAAAAATTAAATACGAGCACAATTTGACAGACGCCATTATTGTCGCATTCGACATAGATTAAAATAAACAGAAGGGAAATTATAGAAAATTGTTACA
The DNA here is from genome assembly GCA_014851415.1 of Cnaphalocrocis medinalis. Classification (NCBI taxonomy): domain Eukaryota; kingdom Metazoa; phylum Arthropoda; class Insecta; order Lepidoptera; family Crambidae; genus Cnaphalocrocis; species Cnaphalocrocis medinalis. The sequence continues at coordinate 3,711 of JABMDO010002152.1, forward strand.
TGCCTACCTACATACCGTTTCATTCATTAATTTACTTTTGGGACCTCGACTACAAACAAATCACAATCGAGTACAATTTAACTGTGGGAGAGCCACGCTTCGGCATGAATGGGCCGGCTCGACCGGAGTGATACCACTGCCTCACAGAAAACCGGCGTGAAGCAGCCCCTGTGCTGTGTTTCGCCGAGTGAGTGACCGGAGGCCCACCCGGGGGGGAAGGGGATAAAAGGTTGGCAGCGCACTTGTAACTCCACTGGTGTTGCAAGTGTCCATGAGCGGCGGCAATTGCTTACCATCAGGTGATCCGCCTGCTCATCTGCTACCTATCACATAAAAAAAAATCAATTAGTGATGTCCTAATACCTACCTATCATTCGATTTTTGATGTAACGATTTTGGTTGTAAAGAATCTTTAATCGATATTTTACTGTCACTCGACATAATATTAATTATTTATCTAAACGACAAAAGTTAACTAAACTTATTTTGTTTAAGGGTAACTAAATAAAATGTATAATTTGTATTTACGACTTTTATTTAAACCTATTAATACATGCATCGCCCATAGGGAGAATAAAATTTTCTTACTTGAAAGGTTCATTTAACAAACCATGTAAACTGGCACAATCTATCTCATTTGAAGGAAGTTTTAATATTTAGGTAGGTACTCTTTAATCATATCAAACAATACTTACATACACACAATTAGTATTATCTAATTTGTGTGTATGTAAGTATTGTAAGGATTCTTGTTAGGTATAAAACTCCCAGATACGAATAGTCTCTTCTGTAATCTGTAGCTTAGTCAGCAAAATGTCATTTTGTTGAGGTACGTTGAACAAAACGCGTAAAGTGCTATGAAAATCATGGGGCTTGCGCCTTTTCGTTCGCGAACAAACTTCATCCTAGAAGCGATATAGCGCTGCGTGAATTTCGCATGCTTAGACGATTAATTATTTTTCAGCGCTGCATCACTCTGAAAGTTTGACTATTCAAAATGGAACATGACTTTTGCATACGATAGCTCCTCTAGTTCTACATTTACCTCAATGGCCTCGGGCAATGGTGGCGCCGCCGCCGTCGCGGTGGCCGTCAGCGACTCCGGCCTCCCGTCCCCATCTTACTCTTGCAGATGCCAATACATCTACCAACCAGTCTGTGGCACCGATGGACAGACATATTCCAACGAGTGCGTCCTCAAGTGCGTCAGTGCTGAGAATGTCAGGAAAAATAAAAATCCCATTTACGTTAGCAGAAACAGAGTATGCCCCCAGGAGGTCTACCACTGCCAACCGATAAGTAATGAGTGCGTCCTGCGCTGTGAAAACAACAGACGCGCCAAATTTAATCTGTCTCCTATTGGAATAGCCAATACGGGCAAATGCCCCCCACGTCCCTGCGTCTGCTCCGATGTGGTAATTCCTGTTTGCGGAACGAACAGCGTCACTTATAGAAACATCTGCTTCCTTCAGTGCGCTAGCCGACAAAGCCAGGGACAAAGCCAACCACCCATCCATTATGATTACGCTGGAGCATGCGCACGGGAAAGTTGTCCTTGCAGCAAAGAATACCAGCCAGTTTGTGCTACCGATGGAAATACATACAACAATCTGTCTCCTCCGATGCGAGAACCGTCGGCGCAATGCATTGGGACTCTATGCACTGGGGGTCCGCAATGACGGCCCATGCTATTCTTGCAACTGCCCAGCTGTGGACGACCCAGTCTGTGCCGAAGATGACCAGACCTACAAGAACCCTTGTTTCTTACGATGTGATCAAACGACGCTCGTGCCCGCATTAAGCTGCCGCCGCTGAAGACTCTGTACAAGGGAATTTGCGGGTGTGCCTGCAAGAAGTACTACGACCCGGTGTGCGGCAGCGACGACCAGTCGTACGACAACATCTGCCAGCTGCACTGCGAGAGCAACCGCCCCGTGTACCAGGGAAAGGGCGCCATCTGGCTGGCGTACAGCGGGCTCTGCGTGTGCAACTGCAGGCACTGCTCCATCAAATACGCGCCGGTGTGCGGTTCCGACGGCAGGACCTACTGGAACCGCTGCTGGCTCGACTTTTTTTTTTTTTTTTTTTTTTGTTTACCCAGGGGAAATGCGTTACGCATACCCGTCCACCGGGGGGTGGACGGGTTATGACGGACTCCCCCCGCTAAAGGCGGGGGTTTACCGACTAAAACCCCTGGGACTCTCCCTCATCGTCCATATTTGGAAGATGTCCTGGGTCCAAGCACGGAGCCTAGCACCACAACATCTTCCGGACGGGGCCCGCCTACACGGCGGGCACGGCGGAACTCCCCCCGGGGTCGGGGGGTGGGAGGGGACAGCCGAGAGAGTCGAGCCGTCCCCACCAGGCTGCGGAGGGCGTCCGTGCAATGCCGGCGGTGGTACCCCCGTACCACCCGCCAGTGGACTCCCTCCATGGAGAGGTAGGAGACGCACATATTGGCGTCGTCTCCTCCCCCTCCTTGCCCTTCGGAGCGCGGGGGCGAGAGGATCCGCCTCTCGCTCGCGCTCCGCCGCCTCCTTCGCCGCCATCACGTGCTCGCAAAAGGCGGCAAAGGCCTTCCAGGCCTCATCACTCGCTAGTATAGCTCTCGCTATACTAGCCAGTGAGAGGTCCTGGCCGACCTTCGCCACCAATGCATAGCGCTGTGGAGCCCACGACGCACACACCGCTAGAGTGTGTTGCGCCGTGTCCTCCACAGCGCCGCACGCGTGGCAGGAAGGCGTCTCCTCCCCTGCTAGCTCGACTGCCACAGCGACTGCAACCTTAGAAGGTCACGAACGGCCCAAGATCACACGCGGCCGAAGATCACACAGCGCTACGTCGGTTACTGTTAAGCGCAATTAATGAATTAATTAATTCTGATTTTGTTTTGAAGATGACACCAACATTGTGTCCACCGAATAAGTGCAGTGATGAGGGCTTCATTAAAGTCGAGAAGAAGAAGAGGAAGCCCACCAGCCATAACCACCGTGGTACTGCACCGATTGGACCCGAACGCTTGCTGCAACCAGAGACTCACACTACGCAGCTGTATGTGTCCCGGTTACACTGGTCTACGAAGGTCGAGGGGGTCGTAGACTACGTACGAAAAAAGTCCAACTGGACGCTGAGGGTCGAGCGTTTGGAGTCTCGCCACAAAACGAGCTTCAACTCGTTTGTGGTGCGAGTCCCGACGCATTCTCTGGCGACTTTTATGAAGGAGGACTTCTGGCCGCAGGGAGTCGTCTTCCGGAAATTTCGAGGACGGCTACCAGCCGATAATAAAATAAAATAGAATATATAATATAATAAAATAATATGTATGTTAGACTGTAAGGTATTTATTATATGGGCTAACGAAATGTTTGTTAAATGTATCTTGTACCCTGAAATAAATGAATTATTATTATTATTTGTATCTCTCCTACGGGAAATCACGGCACGGAGGCCGGTCCTTTTGGAAGGCGTGCGTGGGGATACAGATCCAACTACGTAGACGCCCCTTTGAGACACAATAATGAAATGGGGATGTATACCTAGCGGGTACTGTCTCTGCTTGTACTATTGAAGAGATACAACCAAAGACAGCACCCGCTACGTGCAAGGACTATTGCAAATAAGATAGGAACTAAACCGGGACTATGGAGGGGGTATTGCTGGACTGGTTGCCGGGATGTTGATGAGACAACGGGACGCCTGCCATATCAAAAGTCTCGTCTATGATAATCATAGCAGGCGGTGACTTGCCGCACACTAAATGGGCCCCCTATCAAAGCTGCCAGTTGGCAGCGAGGCGGGCAACATTGGCGTGAGCGGCTAAGGTTTGTCGAGAGGTGAGACTGCGGGGGCGCCAGATCCCTATGTGCTAAGCACCGGTCAGCAGGCCCCCGGCGTTATGACATTTTACACTTCCAACCTGGAGCATAGGTTCTGCTCTTGCAACTCCACTCCGGCCGGCTGGTTAAGGCAAGCCAGGAGGCGAGGGTCAAAGGAGTAATACGGACCCTCCGGAGTATCGGGGTCCGTGGTGTCGCCACACACCAACAGCTCGCCACAAGCTGCCCCTGCGGAGACTGATTGCACTGATGAGAGTTGTTGTTATTCGTTAGCGAAGATCACCAACTCTCACCAGCGGGCGATGGGGTCGTCACATCCCTACGCACTTATTATTATTATTATTAATTACTAGTGGCCGCCCGCAACTTCGTTTGCGTGAACTTTATGACTCTTGACTTAAAGATGATTATTTAAATAGAATTTAACAAAAATATTACTTATTATAAATGTTCGTTTATAGGTTAATAGATTTTTCAGGTGGCTCATTAATATTTTATACGAAATGCTAAGGAATGGAACAACTTGCCGGCTTTTGTATTTCCAGAGAGCTACAATTTGGGTGTCTTTAAGTCGAGAGTGAATAGGCTTCTTCTGGGAAAGCACGCTACATCTTAGACCTCATTGTCACTCTCCATCAGGTGAGATGAGGTCAAGTGCAAACCCATTTAATATTTTAAATATCAACTTCTAATGAAAGTAACCCCCAAATTATTTTTTATTCCATTAGGGGATGTAAGTATTCTATTAAAGTTTGAATCTTATATTTTATCCATCAATTCTGTCAAAGAATGTGTATGCAAAAGTTGGAGTAGATTGGGCCAAGGAATCACGTATTCCCATGAACAAACTTGGAACCCCCCTTTCGCTCTATTAGGGGTTTAAGTTCGGGATATCCTTCCTTATAGGATCTCATCCAAAAATGCTCATCACATTTGACAATTTTCCATTCCATTTCATTCCATATTTGTTATAGAGTAGCTGGGCTCTTAGAGGTCCAAACCAGATGTTCCATGATCTTTGATTTTTTTTCATGGCATCATAAATTGTTCATCAATCTGAACAACTTTTGTTAAGGTGCCATTGACCTACCTCTTATAGTTTAGCTGGGCTGTTGTGGTTCTACATCAAGGACTTCAAAATGTAATATATCCTATAAGTTGCCCTGATATTACAGCTATACAATAAAAAAAGTTTCATTCGAATTGGTTCAGTAGTTTCCGAGATTAGCGCGAACAAACAGACAAACAGACAAACAGATAAACAGATAAACAGACAAACAGACAGACAAAAATTTTAAAAATCATTGATTCATGTTCTGTTACTGTTTTTTAGTCGTCCTAAGTTATTTTGAGATAAATATCTTCAATGTACAGACACAGCTTTTTACATTTTTATTATATGTATGTATAGATTACATTAAATAAATAAAATAGGCATCTCATAGAGGTTTGTCGTTTACTCGACCACACTGTAATAACATTTTTGTAACAAAAACAATTTTACTGTTTTTTTGAATAGATTATCATCTTCAATTTCAATTATTGATCTATGCAAGTTAATACCCTCACTCACTCAACGAAACAGCGCTGGTATGGCTTCACGCTGGTCTTCTGTAAGGCCGTGGTATCACTCTGCTCGAGCCGGCCTATTCACGACGATGCCTGGCTCTCCCACAGTTAAAATCTTTTGTATTTTTCTATGCCCTGCTCAACCATGTTAATACCAGTGTAATCATAAATAATAAACAACAAGACTAAGTCATCATAACAAAGGAATGCAGTTCATAAAATATTTGTTCTAAACCATCTGGTCTCCCTACACAAAGGGAAGGATTCATGCTCGCAATCCAAGATCAAATTATCAGGACCCGCAACTACGCCAAATATATAAAAGATAATACAGTAAGAGATGATACATGCAGATTATGTAATCAGAAAAAAGAAACCATAGATCATATTACAGGAGGTTGCAGTACACTGGCTAATAAAGAATATATACATAGACACGATAACGTAGCAAAACAAATTCATCAACACATAGCACTAAAATACAAGTTAATTGAATCACACACCCCATACTATACATACGAACCAAAGAATATACTAGAAAATAGAGACGCCAAGTTATACTGGAATCGAGACATTTTAACAGACAGAACCATTAATTGCAATAGACCTGATATCACACTCACCTTGAAAAGCACAAAAGTAACATACCTCATAGATATCTCTATACCCAACACAGATAACCTAAGAAAGAAGCACAACGAGAAAATCCAAAAATACATTGCGTTATCCGACGAAATTAAGCAAATGTGGCACCAGAATACCGTCAAAATAATCCCCATCATTCTCTCATCGACCGGACTTATCCCTAAATCCCTACATCTATCTACACAGGCATTAAATCTAAACAAATATATACATAAACCTACAAAAATCAGTTATACTCGACACATGCAACATAGTTCGCCGTTTCTTCAATTACCCCATCAGTACAACATCGTAAAGGAGATTA
>JABMDO010002153.1:0-10127 GCA_014851415.1 Cnaphalocrocis medinalis
GCTCGCAATCCAAGATCAAATTATCAGGACCCGCAACTACGCCAAATATATAAAAGATAATACAGTAAGAGATGATACATGCAGATTATGTAATCAGAAAAAAGAAACCATAGATCATATTACAGGAGGTTGCAGTACACTGGCTAATAAAGAATATATACATAGACACGATAACGTAGCAAAACAAATTCATCAACACATAGCACTAAAATACAAGTTAATTGAATCACACACCCCATACTATACATACGAACCAAAGAATATACTAGAAAATAGAGACGCCAAGTTATACTGGAATCGAGACATTTTAACAGACAGAACCATTAATTGCAATAGACCTGATATCACACTCACCTTGAAAAGCACAAAAGTAACATACCTCATAGATATCTCTATACCCAACACAGATAACCTAAGAAAGAAGCACAACGAGAAAATCCAAAAATACATTGCGTTATCCGACGAAATTAAGCAAATGTGGCACCAGAATACCGTCAAAATAATCCCCATCATTCTCTCATCGACCGGACTTATCCCTAAATCCCTACATCTATCTACACAGGCATTAAATCTAAACAAATATATACATAAACCTACAAAAATCAGTTATACTCGACACATGCAACATAGTTCGCCGTTTCTTCAATTACCCCATCAGTACAACATCGTAAAGGAGATTAGGTACTTGGCATAGCCCGTTCCTAAACCCATAAAACCAGTGTAAAACTGAGATAGAAATACGTACGCAAATAATAATAAAATCATTATCATTCATTCAACAAACAGCCTTATGTTTATGTCAATGATATTATCTTCAACAGAGAGATTTGCGCGGATACACACACACACACACACACACACAACACACACACGCACACACAGCACACACACACACACACACACACACACGCACACGAAAACACACTCACGCATTTTGTTTATTGAATTTCTCCATTTCGTTTACCTTTTAAATTCTATCCAATATGTATATTATAGCAAAATATGTATCCTTAAATCGAAATCTGTCGCAGCACTGGTACACTAAATAGGTGCCCACTATACAGGGGGAAAGGAAATCCTAGTGTGGGACCAACAGGTCAGATCTCCAGTATTGTTGCAATATTATTACTCTAGCTTTAAATTTAGCTTTTAAGTTAAGTTTTAAGTACATAATACTGTAACAAACTGCTGAGCACTCTTGCACTGCACTGTACAACTTAAGTAATTAGTGCCTCTTTGTAGGCATTCCACTATGTACATAGTTCTAATTTGTCAAAAAAAATCATACCAGGTAAAGTGGAAAAACAGCAGATCTACGCATACTACGAAGAGTGTGAGGAAGGCAAGGTGTCTGGCGAGCCAGCCTCCTGCCACCCTTCATGCAATGACGTCATCTACCGCAGCCAGGTCTACTACTCCGACCTAGTAAAAGGGCCAGGGGATCCGCCACGGCTTGGGGGAACCCAAAAAGTAAGTAGGTGAAATACAGACATACAAAAATATAACCCTTATTCTTATAAAACAACGGATTCTTCATTAAAGTCAAAGGATATTGAGACGGATACGGACTTATTATCCTCTTGATATGACCAACTTTTTGACAGTGGTTCTCTGAAGTCATCTATATCTATATCTTCTATACTATTTATAAAGAGATAACTTCTATAGACAACGATAAGGCTTATAGGTAAACCGAAAACACGAAACGCTTGCGCGATGTTATTGGACACAGCGCCATCTACTAGTTCATTTCTGAATTACGGTCCCGAAGCGAAGTGAGGGCGGGCCACTAGTATCTTGATAAATTCAAATCAATGGTAAAAGTCGGGAAAAAAATGTTGATGCTGAACTTTGGTTGGGAGCGGTATGAAAAGTAAAGAAAACGTAGGTACAACCTTTTTAATATTTTGCAACCAATTCGATTTATGCTTGAAAATGTACTAATTACTTAATTGTCATTATTTATATTAAAAGGGGTGAAATGACACAAATCAACGTACATTTCTACGATGACATGTTCCTGGGCCAGCACCGTCATGCGCAATATGATGACTATTATTTGCTGGTAAGTAAGTAATCCTACAAACCAAACCAAAGTTATCGACATAGCTCACGGATTAGCAAGCTGAAGTGGCAGTGGGCTGGCCATATCTGCCGCAGAACTGACAACCGTTGGGGTAAACGAGTTCTGTAGCGCTACCATGAGTTGACATCTAAAACTGACATAACGTAAACTATTGCTCTGTCCCTTTCAAATGCATCACAATGAAAGAGACAAAGCGATAGTTTTCGATAGCGAGTATAGTATTTCAAACTCATGGTAGTGCTACTGGAGTGGAGACCGCGTCTCGGTAAACGTAGTGTAGGACTCAGGCCAGATGGAGTGATGATCTGCGCAAGAGGGGTGGCTGGAGCTGGATGCGAGTAGCCGAAGATCGATCAAAGTGGCGAGCATTTGGAGAGGCCTATGTCCAGCAGTGGACTGCAACAGGCTGATGATGATGATTATGAAGTATCCTACTATGTACTACTTTAGTTAGTAAAGAATTTATTTAACTTTAATTTTGAAGCATAGGACAGGACCCTTCCATACCCGGACTATATAGGTAACTAAATCTAAGACCTTTCCTGTCGTGACATTTTTGCTCGACCCGGGAATCGGACCAGTGATCCCGGTACTTCACCACTAGGCCAACGGGGCATTAAAAACTTATTTGACGGTCTCGATGGCGCAGTGGCTAAGGTGTTCGCCCGAAGCGCGAAAGTTTTCGATTCCCGGTCAAATCAATTTAGGAAACTACATTTTCTGAGTTGTCTTGGGTGTTCTGGGATGACGCTCCAGTTATTATCGTCATCTGGTACTCATAGTAGGCAGGGGTTTCCTTAGTTTGAAACCAGGTTGATTATTGTGGTTTTCTGGCGCATTTATTTATTTATTTAATTTGTAAATAAGTTTTATTGTGTTTAGGTGCTATTGGTGGCATTCTCAGCCTGTTCCTGGGCTTCAGCATCATCAGCGTGGCAGAGCTGGTGTACTTCATCATCCTACGCCCAGTACACAGGGTGCTGAAAGAAACCTACTGGCAATATTATAATGTAGAATAAGAATATTAAGGGAAAATGTTTCGATCATATAAATGAACTAGCTGTTACCGGCGACTTCGTCCGCACCCTCCCTTTCGCAATCAAAAGTAGCCTATGTCCTTTTTCAGGGTCTAACTATATGTATAATAAATTTCATTCAAATCCGTTCAGTAGTTTTGGCGTTAAAGAGTAACAGACAGACAGACAGACATACTTTCGCATTTATAATACATTTTAGAAAGGAAGTAAGGATGCATGACTTCGTTTTTATTAAACGGGCCCATTAACTAACCATTGCTGTAATACTTTTCTTCTATACTAAGTGTGGATTGCATCGACTTACTATAATCGTAACTGGAGATTTGACAATCAATAACCAGCCTTGACGGCATCACCAGCGCGCGCCGAGCTCATGATCTATCAAAGTATAAAGATATGCTTTGCCATAGGTAGAATTTCAGAGGGGCCCCACGTTTTTATTTTAGTCTAATATGCCTAAAAGCTATTCTGCCTAGTACTAAAATATTTCTGTACTAGAGGTTCAGAATACCTAATTGTTATTATTATTTTCTAGTTTTCAGTGCACATAAGATAAAACCGTTTAACTTAAAAGTTTTTTTACCGATTTTTTTAGAGACAAGACCTCCTACATTTTACTAGCTTACATATAAAATTTAAAGGCCAAAAGTTGTCTGAAAGAGGTCGCTAATAGAGATAGGACCGCCTTTGTTGTACATTAGTCATGTAATAACTACTTAGTTTTAAGTTTTATTACCACTGTTTTGTGTCCAATAAAAAGAACCTATATTTTTAGTTTCATTAATTCTTTCATCCATTTTAAGATTTGTAAAGTTTGTTCTATAAAGAGTAGTTAGTATTTGGGTAAATTTGTGCGCTGCTAACCTTTTATCCCCTTCCCCCCCGATGGGCATCCGGTACCCTCACTCACTCGGCGAAACACAGAACAGGAGCTGTTTCACGCCGGTTTTCTGTGAGGCAGTGGCATCACTCCGGTCGAGCCGGCCCATTCATGCCGAAGCATGGCTCTCCCACAGTTATTGCTATTTTTGCTGTTATAAAATAATGTCAGTCAGTGCCTTATTATAGTCAGTGCATTATGAGTGAAAGCGGTCTTAAACTAAACTAAACTTTTTCAATCTTATGACCAAAATATTATCTATATTTGGGGACATTTTTGGACGTCATCAAAATGTCACAACAAAGCTGTATGTGAAAGCCTGTCAAAGCATTATGTTTGTGTTTTATTACGTTTGTTATGACTTTACATAACTACCATTCTACAAAGAAAGTATAACATTCCTTAACGACTAAATAGAAGCAACTGCATTAGGAGAACTGAAAACAGCTTGGCTGGATTCGAGAGATAAGCAGTTAAGCATGTTCTCCGAAGACGGTTACTGTGGGTGCCCTGGTGGCGTGGAGGATCTGCGGTCTTTGAATGATCGCCTCAACGCGAAGGTGGTGGCGCAGCTGAACGAGAGCCAGGAGTTGGTGATGATTAACAGCTTTGCGAGGGAAACCAATGAATACCAGTTCAAAGCTTGCTTGCAAGATAGGTGAGTAAACTAAACTATATTGTTTGTTGTCGAGCTCGACGGTATAAATAAATTTACACAACATCTCATACATACATTGGCCTGACTCCAACTTAAAGCACTGTGTTACAGATCGTCGACAGGCGGGTCCCAAGAACAAAATCGTATCTGCTAAGTAAAAACATAGCAGATCGATTTTGTCTTGGGAAAGATATCAGACTCCAGAGGAAGCACAAAATAATATTTAAATTATATTACTCCAGACACTAAACAAACACAGTTCACCACACGGATGTTTGTCCAGGATGGGGATCGAAAGGGCTCGACTTTAGCGTATAACTACCCTACCCAAGTCAGTCTAAACAAATACAAGTGAAATTTGAAACTAGTGGCCGCCCGCAACTTCGTTTGCGTGAACTTAATGACTCTTGACTTATAGATGATTATTTAAATAGATATAAAAAAAATACATTACTTATTATAAATGTTCGTTTAAAGGTTAAAAGATATTTTAGGCGGCTCATTGATATTTTATACGAACTGCTAAGGAATGGAACAACTTGCCGGCTTCTGTATTTCCAGAGAGCTACAATTTAGGTGTCTTTAAGTCGAGAGTGAACAGGCTTCTTCTGGGAAAGCACGCTACATCTTAGACCTCATTGTCACTCTCCATCAGGTGAGATGAGGTCAAGTGCAAACTCATTTAATATTAAAAAAAATATATATCAACTTCTAATGAAAGTGACCCCCAAATTATTTTTTATTCCATTAGGGGATGTAAGTATTCTATTAAAGTTTGAATCTTATATTTTATCCATCAATTCTGTCAAAGAATGTGTATGCAAAAGTTGGAGTAGTTTGGGCCAAGGAATCACGTAGTCCCATGAACAAACTTGGAACCCCCTTTTCGCTCCATTAGGGGTTTAAGTTCGGAATATCCTTCCTTATAGGATCTCATCGAAAAATGCTCATCACATTTGACAATTTTCCATTCCATTTTATTCCATATTTGTTATAGTGGAGCTGGGTTCTTGGAGTGCCACACCAGATGTTCCATGATCTTTGATTTTTTTCATGGCATCATAAAATGCTCATCAATCTGAACAACTTTTGTTTAAGTGCCATTGACCTACCTCTTATAGTTTAGTTGGGCTGTTGTGGTTCTACATCAAGGAGCATGGTCTTCAAAATATAATATACCCTATAAGTTGCCCTGATGTTACAGCTATACAATGAAAAAAGTTTCATTCGAATCGGTTCAGTAGTTTCCGAGATTAGCGCGAACAAACAGACAAACAGACAAACAGATAAACAGACAAACAGACAAACAGACAGACAAAAATTTTAATAATCATTGATTCATGTTCTGTTACTGTTTTTTAGTCGTCCTAAGTTATTTTGAGATAAATATCTTCAATGTACAGACACAGCTTTTTTACATTTTTATTATATGTAGATAGTATAATATTAAGTAAGGTATCTGGATAAAACTGAAATTGTACGGTCAGCGGTCTTAGCGATGTCAGCTGACCGGCAAAATCTATCTCTCTTTGACCTTATTGCATTGGATTTAGACCAAAAAGTGGAAAATACCTAGTGTGCCGCGAATATTTTTGAATGTACTTAGGTAGGTACGGTTGACGAATTTTCCACCACGTCACTGCTCTAACCTAACTTTACCAATATTTTTCGTTTAGTAGAGTTTAGTCACTAAGATCATTATAAAAATATTGGTTAAGTTAGATTAGAACAGTGAGTGACGATTAAAATCTCTGCAGCGACCGGCCAAAAAATCTTGAAATTCGAGCGAGTTATTTTCGGACGAATTGTCATATGTACCTATAACCTTATCGAACAGGGAACTTGTTTTCTTATAAGTCATCTCAAACACAGGGCATATATAGGAATGAACATATTATTTTACAGCCCTTTTACGTCTTCTAACAACCATTCATTCATTGTTCTATGACTTTTAGAAGTCGCATATATATTTAAAACATTTTTAGAAGTAAAGATTGAGTAGGAAAAAAATTGAAAACGAATTTTCAAAAGTCGTAGAACAAAATGTTCAGAATGGTTGTTGAAGACGTGGTTATAAAAGGGATGTAACATGTGCAATGATATTATCTGTATTTTCATACTATAGAATAGCCGACATAGCATCTTGGCGCTGGTGTTCGAAGACCTGTCCTAAGCGGCTGGACGAAGCCGTGGCTGCTCTTCACTATGAGCATCACGCCCTCAGCGGTGGTAGTCGAGAGGATTGAACAGGAGATTGAGGATCACTCCAGGGATGCCAGCCGTCCTGGAGCTCTGTGCCTATGACGGATGTTTGTGGAACATGCGATAAAACAGGTTCTGTTTCAAGATAATAATATGGGCAAATGAGGTAGGAAGGTATCCAAACGCACTGCCTCGGTGGCGCCATTGGGTAGTGGGTCACACTTTTAAAGCAACGGCTGCGCTTGGGGTTCCAGTTTCGATCCCCGGGGCCCGGTGGGCCAAACATTTGTACTAAGTATTTCTGTTTACAAGTTCTCAGTGTCAGCCCGAAGTCTGGAAGTTAGCGGTCTTGTACCCCCATGCTTCGGAAAGCACGTTAAGCCGTTGGTCTTGCGCCCGATCTCTCTTCGGTCGTGTCACATTGGTGTCCCATCAAATATGAGGGTAAGGGAATAGAGAGTGCTCCAGCGTTTGCGCACACATTTGAACACAATCGTTAAGATTGGCCACCGTAGCCGATTATCGGTTAGAGGATTTTATTTATTATTTAATTCAAACCTAATAGGTACAGTGATACTTCATACGACAGTAGGAAGCCTGCGGCTGAGCCGCGCTAAAACAATGAATAGGTAAGTAGGTACTAATTAATAGGGGCTATCGCGTGAGAAAAATCCGCAAGATGGCGTACTGTAAAACTGAGGCCCATCTACATGGTGAATGGTTATTTTTGATTTGAAATGTCACCAAACAACCAATGACGTTGAAGTTGGACTTCAGCTAACAGTACACACTCTAGCGGATTTTTCTCACCCGCTAGCCCTCATTTTCTAACTTTTCCATTCATATGCATAAGACCATTAATTCTATTCTTACAGGAATACAACTTCCTACGAAGCGAAAAGAAAAACTTTGAAAACATGATATTAGAACTGGAGAAGCAAACGAAAGCACTCGAGAGAACCAAAAAGAGGATACAAGACGAGATCTTGAAGAAACAAGAGGCTCTGTCTGTGGAGGAATCCTGCGCAAGCATCGACTTTAGCACCATAACCAGAATATGTGGCAGAAAGAAAAAGAAGAAAAGGTACCTATGAATGAAATAATTATGTTCAGCATGAGAAAAGACTGGGTGGGGAGCCTCGAAGCTTTGTTAGGTAGAGGTCTGAGAGAAACGAAAGCATCATTCGTCGAAATAAATTTACTTTCCCAGGGTCACAAATAAATTTACTTTCACAGGTGCTCGTCCCTAGATCGTTGGGAAAGTCGTTGCGTTGCCCTGAAACATGCCGGACTTCAGGCCCTAAATAACGCTGTTATTACACGGCAGCAGGTAACTTTACTAATTACAAATATTTGTGTAAATATTATCATGAATGGCTGCCCTAGATGACTAGGGCAGCCATTCTCAGAATTTGAGAACCGCTGATTTAGGGAGGAATGGCGAAGGATTGTAAAGCAGGAGAAAGACCATAAATGCCATCAGATTTTTGAAGCTACCCTCGAAAATAAATTTGTTACCTAGATGATTTTCTATTATTTAGTAAAATATACCTACGTCTTCACTAATTTTGCCGCGTGTGGTGATATGTGATAATGTGATGATAGTTGTAGACACTACCGGCGTGTCTCTCGTTTTGACAAAGCAATGGTCTTTAGATGGCGTCTTCTCTTTCCCACGCCTTGTTGATCTTTAGTTGCATCGGCATGTTGTCTTTTATTTTAGGTAAGGGGAGCGAGAGTTCATCTATCAATCGAAGCTCAGGCGTACACTGCGAAGGTAGACGCAGCATTGAGAGGAGACTCCACCCAACACCACGAACTGGAAGAACTGAGCTGGCAGAGAGAAAGGTAGGTACTCTTAACTATAACCAGTATTGTAGAACCAGTGACCGCAGTCAGTCGTTTGGGATTTAACTTAGCTCCGTACCAATAGATGTGAGCTGGGAGCCCATTACTACCGCGCATGTGTTTCGCTTTTCGATTTACCTATAAACTTGACGTTAACTATGCGGTTAAGGTCTTTATAAATGGTACAGTAGATAATGATGACAAAGTTCAGACTTTTTTATGTAATAAGTAAGGGAAAACCGGGAGACTTCCCCAGGTGGGAGAGTTGAGCCACCTTTCGAAAATTGTGTAAATTTTAGTGCAAACAAAACGTCCAAGCGTTCATTGGTCGCACGTCAGAAGCCAATCATAAGTCCACAACCATTTTACACCATAGCTACATATGTTGTTCGTCAATGACAATGTCAAACGTGTTTTTGTTGTAACGGAGTGCAATTTTTTGTTTTAAGAAGATTGCGATTGCTGCCGTATTTATTGAGGTAGGTATTGTTTGTTGCTATTATTATATAGCCAGATAAACGTAGTTTGACGTGTGCTATTGTGTTTTTACTAGACGAGCGGCAATTTTTTTTGTCATCACCTCAATGAAGAATTAGGGTGAGCGGGAGAGTTGCACCACAGTGATTGCGGGAGACTTGCCCAGTGGTTCAATTCTCCCTGTGCAGGAAATTATTACTTAATCTTTATTACACTGTTTTTTTTTTCTTCTAATATAATTTATTATACTTGCAGGGCTAACTTGTACCATTTTTAATACAATCAAATCAATACAATCCTCCTAAAATGCATGCGAATATAATAAACACAAAAGTATTTGCGAAATGCCATAATTATGTAGGTACCTATAGATATGGCATAGTCTGTTGTGTATTTTTCACAGATCTATATTTACAGACAGTTTGTCTACTTCTAAACCAGTCTTCTCTAGTCAGTTTTTTTTTGGTAGCAGACAAGCAAACGGTATACCTGATGGTAATCGATTGCCGCCGCCTACACACCTGTAATACCAGTAGAATCACAAGAGCGCTGCCACACAGCGCACTTGTCTACTGGGGTTAAAGGGTGGCCTTTGTGTAGCGGCCATCTTAAGTTGGCGGCCATCTAATCTTGTTAAGAACACTCCCGACTATTATAATTTTCAAACTAAAAAACAAAATCCAAATCGGTTCATCTGTTTGGGAGCTACGATGCCGCGAACAGACACACGCACAGACAAGCAGACAGACGTCAAACTTATAACACCCAGTCATTTTTGCGTCAGGGGTTAAAATAATTTAATTAGTGCATAAAATAAGATAATGAAACTGTGGTTGTAGCTGGTAACCATTTTTATTTCCCACAAAATGATAGGGTCAACTCTCCCCATACCCCGGTTCAAGTGTCCCTGCTGGTGGGGAGACTCGTACTGAAGGTTAA
>JABMDO010002156.1:0-11147 GCA_014851415.1 Cnaphalocrocis medinalis
CCGTAAAGCAGCGGTCCTCGCTGTGTTTTCGTCGAATAAGTCAACTACCAGAAGTACAAGATGCCCAATTGGGGAAAGGGGGTTAAACGATGGAGACTGAAAAGTATGTTCTAATCGTTTTATTTTTGTTTTCAGGTACGCTATGAGAGGTCATAGCAAGTAAGTACAAATCATTAAGAGAGTTACCAACTTAGAAAGGAAAAGAACATTAGTTCTGACATTTACCGGTAGCCAATACCGTAAGTAGTGAGTGTTTACTATAACTTTTAGTACTCAAATAAATCGTTCGTCAAAATTGCCCTCAATAAAAAAAAGGCGTTAAATTACTGAAATCTTTTCGTAGCGCGAAGTTGTGCAAAACTGGATGTCGTCATACTGGTAACTATGCGAAACGCCGGCTCTACAGTATATGTACAGTCAGCGAACGCAGCGAAGATCCAGTTAGCCGGCAAAATCGCTTGCACTGCACTTTGTCTGAGTGCAGGGATTAGCTTCACCCACCCGCTGCATCATCATCATAGGCCTTCACATCTGTGGCAGATGTTACAAGCAGCATCACGCGATGTGACATTACAGCTGCGCTCGTGGCTGTAAAGTCCTATGCGGGAGTGAACCTGTGGAGTGTGGACGTACCACATTTGCAGCATGCGAATCGAGCGCCCGCTACGCGCTACAGTTAGGTTTGTGGGCATGGCGCTTAACACGATTGTCTGCAAGTTGTTTACCCACTGCGTATGCAAGTGATAAGTGCATCGGAAAATTCGTTGACTGTACCTCAGTTGAGCTACTGAGCGGTCTACAGACGGTCGACTTCCAACTTGTGGTATTACAACAAGTTCTAAAGCAAAACAAATGCCACGATTCCCATCATTTTGTAAAACTAAAACACAAAAACTTTTCTAAGCGAAATAGCATTCTTAAACTTTGCCAGGGCATAGTGTTATGGTGTAGTTGATTTTCTTATGAAACTTGTGACTAAAGAAACGAATACCACAGTATAAGTGGATATCAGTGAAGTAGAAGCGACGAAACGTCCTAACGTTCGGAGACAGCGACGACATTCAAAATAATTCTTAACGTCTTCTTGGCGAAGATATCCTTAAATCCTCCATGAGATTAGTTTTCAAAGCAGAAAAAAAAAAGCAACTAAATCTTATAATAAATAGTAATAGGTATGAGTAGCTTTCATAAAACAAAACAAAAGTACTTGTGAAACTCGTGTCAGACAACTTATGAATTAAAAATACTCATACTTACTTCAATAGGATTCACCAGACACTGAACAACCACAAGTGTACATCAGGGTAGGGATCGAATCAACGATATGTGGCGATCGATCGAGATAGGGACTTAAGCCGACCCAAAAACATTTGAAATAATTGGTAAGTAATTATTTCCTCTGTTCTAGGGCCTAAGCTCTCAATTGCCGTTCTCCTATTGTATGTTTATTATTTATTTATTTATTTAGGAAAAAAACAGCATCATTGTAACACAAATAGATAAAGTTAAGTATAATAGGTAACACATTTGCCTTAAACATTTTCCACCATTAGTTATCACAGGCTATGTTGATTTTAACAATAAGTACATTCTGTTTTATAATACACTAAGTTAAACTATAACAGGAAAAAAAAATAAAAGAGACAATCTTAACTGTATTGCTTTTGGAGTAAATAACGAAAACTACCCAATTTTTTCGTGAAATATATCGATGTGTCTAAACTTTTTATTGTATTTGTCGCATGCACGGATAAGAAAAGGCGTTTTTTTTTTTGTAATTTGTACTACAGACGGTTGTAAGAAATGTGTCCTTGTGACGTGCGCTGAGTCTACAGCATTTGAAAATTAATTTGTGCAATAGGTATGGTGAATCTACTAGATTATGGATTATTTTATATAAGAAGATCTGATCTCTGCATTCCCGACGGGTATTCAATGACACGATATTTTCAGTGTTGAATGTCTTAAATCTGTATTTAAGCTTTTTAATAAATTTATTTTGAATACTCTATTTGTACTTCGCATATGTCAGGCCAGAACTTTAATTATTTTTCATCATGCATGCATCATTTATTAGCCACACAGCTACATCCACTTTCTCGTACACGTTTACAAGACCAAGAAAACCGTAAACAATAATCTGTCAAAAACATTAACTACAAAAGGAGAATGGTCGATCCTCAACAGTTACGTTACTGATATTTGGGTCATTCTAATCTAGCATGAAAAAACAAAAATTAGCAAAAAAATATTATTTTTTTATACAATTATATTACTTTTAGTTAGGTGCATACAAATAATATTGAAACACAGTTTAATAATCAATGATTTATTTAAAAAAAATAAAAAACTAAAAAAGATCGTACACAGAAATGATCAAAATATCCACAGAAATGATCACATTGACAAAAAAAATAGGAAAAACAGTTTTCACATGAGTTTCTAATACAAACTTAAAAAAACAACGTATTTCTTATCATAAAAAACAATATTATTAGACAATTATTTAAAGCTTAGACTAAAAAAAAAATCAAACAAATTAATACACAGAAATGATTATTATTTCTGTGTACTAATTTTTTAAATAATAATTCAGTACTCTAGGATTTTTCATTTCAGTCAGTCTTTTAATTATAATGAGTTATTACTAACATGGCACTTTCTAATATTAAATATAAAATATTTTAAATATGTATTTATAAAATTCTTCATCTAAGTATTCATTGAAAAAATTGAGGATTTTTTTACTTTGAGGAAGGCGGTTTGATGTTTAAGAGTACGAGTGGGTGGGTGGGAGTCCAATAATCGAATATTGATGGAAAATTAGTACAGCACATTGATTATGTCATAAATCAACGCCAGTCTTCAATCTACATTCATGTTACAGATCATCTACAAATTCAACAATTTTTTTTTCAATGAAGACTCAGATGGAGATTTTTTTTTTATAATACTAGTGCTTTTAATTAAAGAATGCAATTACTTTATAAAACTGGACAAGTGCGAGTCAGACTCGCGCACGAAGGGTTCCGTAAAAACGGCCAAAGAATCACGTTTGTTTTACAGGAGTCCCCCTTCAATATTTATTTTATTTTAATTTAATTATTTATTTATAATTCTTATATAAAACTGAATATTGTGTGAACATTTTAAGCATCTTATCTATTTCCGTTGTTAATATGGAATAAAAAACGTTAAAAAAAATCACGTTTGTTGTATAGGGGCTACCATAAAATATTGATTTTTATTTTTACTATTTGTTGTTATAGTGGCAACAGAAATACTTATATAATCTCTGAAAATTTCAACTGTCTAGCTATTACGGTTCATGAGATACAGCCTGGGTGACAGAAAGAGGGGCGGACGGATGGACGGACAGCGAAGTCTCTTGGAATAAAGTCCGATTTTAGTATTTTATTTTTAGTTAGGGAACCCTAAAAAACGGTTTACCTCTAAAATCTATATTAACAGCATTATTAGGTACCTAACTGGCACCTAAGTAGCTAACCTAATCATTTCTGTGTATGATCGTCATTTCTGTGTAATACCATACACAGAAATGAGGGTACACAGAAATGACAAAAGCAAGAGTTTGACGTGATAACCGCCAAATTTCGAGGTTAAATTTTGACATAATCCAATCTTTGTTTTTTGCTATCAATAGGACTTGCGCACAAAATTGCAAAACAATTTTAATTATCGTACTTACCGAATTATATTCCGACCAGAAATGACGAACGAACTTTTCACACATCAGAATTCAACACATAAATGTATTTTTTGTGCCTCAGTGAAAAAAATACAACATAACAATAACACAGCTGACATTGGAAAGGTCCATTGATGCTGCAAAAGAAAAATAGTAACCCCTCGAGAAAATGTTACCACTTTTTTTTACAAAAACTCCCACATACACTGAAATGATGCGTAAACTCGTTACACACCTAAACTTACGTTTTATCAAAAAAAATATTGCTATTGTCTTTTCTTTGAAACATGGTGCGAATAGCACATATTTCTCTGAAACTTATAATGTAGTAATCGGTTTTAAGAATTGATTATAAATATTTTTTCAAAAGAAAGATATTTGAATGTGGAGCAGGTTACATACACAGGACATGACGAATCTGTGACATTTTAGCTTTGGAAAGAAAATTGTACTTTTAAATTAAATTTTTATTTTTGCGTAAGTGTAGTATAAGGTGTAAGCTTTTGAATTAAATATAACATGGCCAACTTAATAAGACTTTTATATGTTGTTCTAACGCGTTACACTTTTTTAATCATAGATTAGAATGACCCATTTAAATTCGCTGTGGCTCGGCAGCAAGCGTGACTGTTTCTTAAGAAATAAAGCATACATTGTCTCCAGACTGTAAGCGCACCACTTGTATGTAATGTGTGTTGTATGTATGGCGGTACGTGACTGCGGGCGCGCTCGCATCACGAACCACCGCTTACGGGACATGCCTGCCCATACAAACTGGTGAAGTTAATGTTTCTGGAAGTGTTGGGATTTTATTGCATTTTTTATTTTAAAATCTTAGGTTTGTCCTTATAGTGACATAGTCTTAGTGACTGGGTAGTAGCTCCGCTGCTTGATGACTTTTATGATTGTTGTTTTCCCGGTAGTTACTTAGCTGGTTTATCAGCTACGAATGTGAAATGGATTTTGACCACTGTTTGTTGATAGTTTTTAATCAGAGTGGTTATGGTGACGAAGCATTAGGTTTGACGTATGTAGTTAGGCAGGTAAAAAGATTCGTCGTAAAGCTGATGAGTCAATAGCATATCTCAAAGCCTCACTCCTTGACCCTTAGAAGAGATATTAGCCAACATAACTGTTGAGGCTGGACGGCTGAACCCATCCTGTTGTAAGTTTTGTCTATGTTTTTACTTTATACTACGTTTTCATTTCATGATGAGCATTTGTAAAGAAAATAAAAGTTCGATTTTGCTGATATCGGAAGTTCTATTAGCACCAAACAACTATGTGTTGTTTTGGTATGCCAATGCACATCGTTTGTGCAGATCCGGCTGAAAAATTACTTTACTTACATTAACCTAATAAAAGCTTGATTATCAATTTAAAACAGCTAGCTATTTCTACTTTGGTAGCATTTACTTATCTTATCCTTGCTGTTAACATAATGGCCGTGACACACAAGATAGAAATAGCCACGAAAAGGACGAATCGTGCACGCAAATAACGTCATCCAGGCTTTAGTTAATAAATTATGTGTTTACCTGATGCATTAGGAATCCTTAGTTTTGTATTAGTATTGTCTGTTTACTTCAAAACATTTTTGATCTTCCGATTGTGAGGTATAAATTGAGGTACGGTCGTAGTCAAAAAGTGTTTACCAACTTAAGGATCATAATCGCACGTACACATGTGATAAGTACTAATTCTCTATTTCACAATTTTTGTCATAGAGTATCTAGAATATGGTGTCTTTTTTAATGATATGACAGCTGACAGCAAGCGCCCTCAGTCAATGACAAATGTTTATGGCTGCTGCTGTATTGTATCCTCTTTATGTATCTTTTTTATATTTACCTACTTTAAAAAGGTAATATGTAACTTGATATGGCATTTTTGACTTTAGTGCAAAAACTGATAAACACTTTTTGGCCGCGACTGTACGGCAAGCAAACTAAAAAAGAGGTAGTTGATATTTACTCTTAGATGTATCTGCCACCTTATAACCTAAGCTGAGTGTTCTGTGGCATATTCCTCAGATAGCCTAGGCATATACTGAGGTGACCTACACTATTCTGGTTCACACAATGGACGCTCAGATTTCTAGCCAGTCTGACCGGTTCCGGCCAGTTTTGTTTGCTCTTACCCTGTTCACAGAATAATACAGATTGGTTGATTCCTTTTAGATGGGAAAACTTCAATCTTAACCTTAGATACAGATTAAATGCGCGAAAAATGTTGCCACCAATGAAAGCTCCGTCCGGGAAAGAGCTACGAGTAGTAGTCATAAATTAGGATCAACAATAAAATGTAGCGACGGAATTTTCCGAATTCAAAATATCTAAGTATTATGACCTGTTCGCATCAATTTTTCAAAAAGGTTTTAGAGATTATCCAAAGGGGAAAAAGCACTCTGTACTAGAAGCGACAAACAAGCAAGACGTTGGTAAGTAATGACTGCCGCCCATAAATATTTATGACTAGTGGCCGCCCGCAACTTCGTTTGCGTGACCTTTATGACTCTTGACTTAAAGATGATTATTTAGGTAAATAGAAATTTAAAAAAATATTACTTATTATAAATGTTCGTTTATAGGTTAATAGATTTTTAAGGCCTCATTGATATTTTATATACGAACTGCTAAGGAAATGGAACAACTTGCCGGCTTCTGTTTTCCAGAGAGCTACAATTGGGTGTCTTTAAGTCGTAGAGTGAATAGGCTTCTTCTGGGAAACGCTACATCTTAGCCTCATTGTCTCGCTCATCAGGTGAGATGAGGTCAGTGCAAACCATTTAATATTAAAAAAAATCAAGTTAGTGAAGGTAAGCTCCAATTATGTTTTATTCCATTAAGTATTCTATTAAAGTTTGAATCTTATATTTTATCCATCAATTCTGTCAAGAATGTGTATGCAAAAGTTGGAGTAGATGGGCCAGGAATCACGTAGTCCCATGAACAAACTTCCCCCCTTTTCGCTCCATTAGGGGTTTAAGTTCAGAATATCCTTCCACATAGGATCTCATCCAAAATGCTCATCACATTTGACAATTTTCCATTCCATTTCATTCCATATTTGTTATAGTGTAGCGGGGCTCTTAGAGTTCCACACCAGATGTTCCATGATCTTTGATTTTTTTCATGGCATCATAAAAATGCATATCAATCTGAACACTTTGTTAAGGTGCCATTGACCTACCTCTTATAGTTTAGCTGGGCTGTTTGTGTTCTACATCAAGGAGCCTGGTCGTCAAATACTAATATATCCTATAAGTTGCCCTGATATTACAGCTATACAATAAAAAAGTTTCATTCGAATTGGTTCAGTAGTTTCGAGATTAGCGCGAACAACAGACAAACAGACAAAAGCTAAACAGACAAACAGACAAACAGACAAACAGACAAACGACAAACAGCAAACAGACAAACAGACAGACAAAAATTTTAAATATCATTGATTCATGTTTGTTACTGTTATTTAGTCGTCCTAATGTTATTTTGAGATAACTCTTCAATGTACAGACACGCTTTTTTACATTTTTATTATATGTATAGATTGGTCTTATAGAAAGGAGAACGCGCGCTTCTCTTAAAAGCCCCTAAGTCGTAGGCACGGCTACGACCGAAATACTTATTTAAATACATATTATATTATAATTTAGAACTAATATTGCTGCCAAACCGGAAACGGGACCTCCTCAACTTTTTATTTAAGATTGATTTTACAAAAACAAAAACAGATACATGCAGAATCAAGCAGTGGGATCTTTGGCTGTAAGGAAATCCAATAATTTAACAACGAAGACGAATAAGACTAAACCTGTCGCATCCATCGCTTATGAACTCCAATTTGGTTGTTACGTCCGATTCGTTTAGGCCCTATGTCCACGATTATTTTACCCAATGTTACGCAAAGCTATTTATATGCTTGCAGTGTAAGACTGGCCTTCTGTACCAGCTTACCCTCTTAAGCTGGTCTGGCCATTCCACTTGCGGGGGCGTAAGATACGGCGTATGACACCGGTATTTTGTCCTATCTGCGCACTCGCAGGTTTAAATTAGCCGATATGCTGTTGACAAAATGTTCCCACGCATCGTATGCTTACCTCAGTGTTGAGGTAATAAATGTAATTGTCTGTTTACGTCCTTTTTAAGGAAGGTTGTCACGATAAAGCGTGGTGCGTGTGCTGAAATCGGGTGTGTATATGTGCTCTTATAGGACCTAGTAGGTAAAGCCTGTGTAGTTGGCTTGATTGTTATATAATATAACGAGGTAACGGAGATTGAAGGCTCTTCCACTTCGCTTAGTCTATGACATCAGTCGTGAGCTTATTGGCCCGCATGTCATCCTTACGAATTCAAGTTAAAGCTATTTGAGTGTACTCCTTATACCTACTGGTATCATGGTACCGTCAGCAGTGGCTAGAAATTAGTTGTCAAGGTGGCACGCAATTTTTCACCATTTCTTACAAAAACCATCAATCAGAAAGTACTTAGTAGCGATAAGTACTTCTGCAGTTATTGCTATGTCATGGATGTGAAATTTGCCAGACACCGATACGTGAAGTTGCGGTCATTTAGCGTTATATTATTTGGAGAATTAGCTTATCTTAAGTTTCAGGACCCAGCAGACATATAAAACCTTGAAGGAACCAGTCCAGGCGCCGGCGTACGCCCACAGGCCTCACAATGGCACAATAGTGAGATGGCTCGAGTTGCGACCCGACCGGTTGTATTGTTGCCACTTGCATAACTTATTCTTATAATGTAAGACGCAGGATTGGCACTTCTGACGGCTTTCAAGGAAAGGAATCCTCGCATTTTGATGCTACTCTTGGGGTCTTCTTTTTGTTCTTCTTGGGTGCCTCTTCAATCTTGAAGGTTGACTGTCAGTTTCTTGAACTTCTCTCTACCTTTCGCCAGATTGAGGAGTACTTCCACTCTCTCTCGGGAAAGAAACCCGAAATGTCCCGACTAGGAAGTCTATTTGTACCGACCATCTTAACGTCAAATGTTCAAAATAACAGGAATTATTACAGATTATAATAATCTAATGTATGGTTGTCTGTACTCCCGACCCTCGTTAACACGTTTAGCCGTTGGTCTAAACTCATACACTGTTAGTGTGTCTGCGCACAAACCTGTCCACCATAAATATGTCACATAATTACAGACACTATAGACCCTAAATGAATAAAGAAAGAAAGAAAGAAAATACATTTATTAATTTAGATACCACAACACATATTACATGCTACAGACAATTGACACAACACAAGAAAATACAAAACACTAGTAAAAATAAATCTTAAATAAAAAAAAAACAACAAAAAACAAACTGTCCTTCCCCATTGACCAGCAATGTCGTGTGTTTATATTATGCTGTGTTGAGGCATCCAGCATAAATGGCGCTCACTCAGCTTATGTCACGACCATAGGCCGCTGGTTTTCAGTGGGAAGTCACATATTTACAAAAAAAAAATTAAAAGCTTCGTTCTTCGTCAGGAATAGATAGAGCTGTGATCTAATGATGGCTATCAAGGGGCACATAGAGAAGATACAAATCATCATACGCACAACTGAAAAGCATATTATGATGATGTTGTAACGTTTGAGTAGAAAATACAAAAAGATCCAAAGAATATCTGTGAATGTTATGTATAAAACGTAATGAGGAAGTAAACATTGCACAATTTATGTTGGTAGATACCACTATTATTTTACGACTTATCTAAACTCGTGTAAAACTATTCCTGGCAAACTAATTCAGTAAACTTCTAGGTTGTCTTTAGAGTTAGTTGATAAATAATAAAATAAAATGCCAGACAATCACACCAATCAACCTTTTTTTTTTTTTTTTTTTTTTTTTTTTTTTTTTTTTTTTTTTACCCAGGGGAAATGCGTTACGCATACCCGTCCCCGGGGGGTGGACGGGTTATGCGGACTCCCCCCGCTGAAGGCGGGGGTTTACCGACTAAACCCCTGGGACTCTCCCTCATCGTCCATATTTGGAAGATGTCCTGGGTCCAAGCACGGAGCCTAGCACCACAACATCTTCCGGACGGGCCCGCCTACACGCGGGCACGGCGGAACTCCCCCCGGGTCGGGGGGTTGGGAGGGGACAGCCGAGAGAGTCGAGCCGTCCCCACCAGGCTGCGGAGGGCGTCTGTGCAATGCCGGCGGTGGCCCCCGTACCACCCGCCAGCGGACTCCCTCCATGGAGAGGTAGGAGACGCACATATTGGCGTCGTCTCCTCCCCCCTTGCCCTTCGGGCGCGGGGGCGAGAGGATCCGCCTCTCGCTCGCGCTCCGCCGCCTCCTTCGCCGCCATCACGTGCTCGCAAAAGGCGGCAAAGGCCTTCCAGGCCTCATCACTCGCTAGTATAGCTCTCGCTATACTAGCCAGTGAGAGGTCCTGGCCGACCTTCGCCCCAATGCATAGCGCTGTGGAGCCCACGACGCACACACCTCTAGAGTGTGTTGCGCCGTGTCCTCCACAGCGCCGCACGCGTGGACACCAATCAACCTGGTCTCAAACTAGGGCAACCCCTGTACTATGATGAGTATCAGGTGACGATAATTAACTGGGGGCGTTAACCCAGACCACCCAAACTCAAGAAAATTTTGAAAATGTAGTTTCCTAAATTGACTTGACCGGGAATCGAACCCGGGACCTTTCGCGCTTCGGGCGAACACCTTAGCCACTGCGCCATCGAGGCCGTCGGTTATTCAGATTGAGGTTGTTACCTCCAAGAAATGATATCCTTACATGCAAAACTTGTTCCATTCTACTTAACATAATCGTAAGGAAATGTCGGAAAATGTTGGATTTTTATTTGACTTGCATAGATTAACGACAGCAAATTATTGTTTTCAAATGTGCTTCAATAGTTCTCTTGATTGTCTGGAGTGAATCTGTAGTGTAAAATCATCCAATATTTTACTGAATAACAACATAATTGTTGTTCTCTATGTAACTGTCCATTATTTTAAGAAGAGAAAAACACAAATATGTTATAAATTGTTAAAGGTAATAGACGCTTATTCAATGGATTCACACTTCGACACGAGATTAAGCATGATAAAATTTAGATGATTCATCTGTAGATAATATCTCTATCTCTCGTTTTTAAGAAAATGTGTATGTACCTCATAAACTTTAATTTGCTTAATATCGAGACCTCCTTAGGTTTGTACAATCTTATTAATATAAGAATACGGATTCCTTTAAATGAAGCGTGAAGAAGCATCTCGCGGGTCAGTAGTGATATCATGCTATCATTATCACTGTAACTGTAACATAGGCGAATCATCAAAATATTGTCACTATAAAAAAAGTTCTGTTAAGGATTGTCTTATGAAAATGCTTGAATGTGTCTTTTGAAGATGCTGTAATTACTAGTTTTATTGAGATATTAAAAATGTGAAAATAACCGGCGCGGAGA
>JABMDO010002159.1:0-10182 GCA_014851415.1 Cnaphalocrocis medinalis
AAATATAATGAAATCGTATCAAAACCAAGTTAGAAAACTATTAGATATAACAGAACTGAACAACAAGATAGAAAAAAGAATGGCGTGCGTCGTGGAAAACAGCTAGGTACTTCTCTTATTCCCTGTAAAATCATACACGAACAAATTATTTTTAGTCATTCTCGATACCCGGATTTTTGACTATCCGAAACTGTTCTTATATTACTAGAATTGGTTTGTACGTATAATAAAATAAAATAATAATTCATCTAAAATGCACCTGTGCGAAGCCGGGGCGGGTCTCTAATTAATGTATGTGTAATGTGTTGTTAGCATGTAAGTATATAAATGTAGATATACAAGTGTACCTGTGAAAAAATGTTTTTTTGGTTATTTCGAAATCTACCCAGACCATTCCTTTTCCAAAACAAACTATCTGCCACTGCACCAAACACATTCGAAAAACACATATCGTGCCTGCCAGCATAAATTGCGTTAACCCCCGTTGGGCACTAACGCGTTGATGAGCCCATAAACGGGCCGCCGCTGAAAAAATAAAAGCATTCCGCGATTGGTCCCCCTGGGACCCCCCGCTGTAATACGGCGGCGGCCCCCCATAGCCCATTGGTGGTCCCCCCGAAATGTTCACTCCTTTCCAGACTGGAGTTCCGTCCTTATTTGGAAGACCTAATTTTGGGACTCTTCACACGCTGCTGATTTTGGGTGACCACATAAGTATTTTTCAACGCCTTTCTCCTGTATTCAGTTACAATTTCATCGAATTTTGTAGACATTTCAGAACATTGCTTCCAATGTTAGTTAAAAATAATTATAGTCTGGCTGGTTTTACAACTTTAGCGAATTTATATATCGAGCCAACTTTATCAAATCATGTGTTCCTTCCTTCCTTCGTTGTTTCTGGTTTCCAAAGTACAAGGGAAAACCTTAGTTGGGACCAGGACAATGTCTGTGATGTTGTCTCAATTTATTTATAATAATAATAATAATAATAATACATCCTCCTGACATCAAACCATACTATCAATATTTACCCAAATCTGTGCTTGAGAACGCCGCTTGTAAGATGTATTTTGACCGAGCCATCCTAACCGACAAAACCATACACTGCAATAGACCCGACATAACACTATTAGAACAAAATAAATAAAACAGCATATTTAATCGACATAGCCATACCCAACACCCACAATATTCAAAAATCCATTTCAGACAAAATCCACAAATATTCAGAATTAAAAGAGGAAATTATTAGAATATGGAACCTACAAACAGTACACATAGTCCCTTTGGTGCTCTCAAGTACAGGTGTAATACCAAAATACCTCTCCCAATGTATCCGACTACTTGGTCTCCCCGAGAATTCTTATATTACCATGCAGAAGGCGGCCATCCTCAACACCTGCCGTATCGTCAGACGATTTCTACAGGATGACTGCAATTCAAACTTAAGTACAGCGTAAGAAAGGACTAGTCACTTGGCCTAAGTGCCCGTGCCTAGCCCTTATAATACCAGCTACAAGCTGAGAAAACAAACATAAAGTTAAATAATAATAATAAAAATGTTTATTAGGCACCTTAATTGTATACACAGCAGTTTACAATATTATATAACAAGATGTTCATAAAAATTATAAACAGAAACCAGTGGGCACCTAATAGGTCTCCGCTCAGCATTTGTCGTGGATGCGCTATGCGCACCACGACGCTGGTCTTCCGCGGATGACTTATGACAGTGGTATTTAAACAAATAAAAACGTAGCTTACAATACTAATTAAAAAATCAGAAAACAACTTAACAACTTATGTAGAAAGGTACAATTGGTATGTGGTTACAGTAGGTATATTTATATTTTGGTAATTAAGTACATACTAAGGTTATATTATAATATGTAAATGTAAATATTACAATCTTATAATATTATAATAAAGTTTTCAATATATCAATACAATTATTATCCTTAAATAGAGGTATATATCTATCTATCTATATATGGCAGTTTTTTTAGAATCAAAGTTTATTTTTCTTCCTTAAATATCTTTTTGAGAGGATAAAAGCTGGCTTTTATATTTTAACTTAAATAACTTAACATTACTTAAGTTCCTTAGTGGTGGAGGGATATTATTCCAACACTTAGTAGCAAGGTATCGGAAACTACCCCGGAATGAAGCTGAGTTGTAAGTGGGACAAATGAGACGATCGTTGAAGCGAGATATGCGGTCTGTGAATTTAAGTTTAGAATAAAGATATGAAGGATCCTGATTTTTTATAACGCCGAAGAGTAACCCTGCAAAGTGCAATGTGCGACGCGAGTCCATGTTCATGAGGTTACTGTTATTGAGGAAAGGTGTGACATGAGCTCTACGCGGTATAAAGAAGCAGAATCGAGCGCATGAGTTTTGCACTCTTTGTATAAGTTTTTTGGTTCTGGCTAGCAAGCATCCCCCAATTACAGTATCCGCATAATTTAATTTAGTTTAGATAATACTTGCTCAATAAAATTAACATAATGTTATTAAAATTTGTGATACTGTCTGATGTAAGCATAAAACTGATTGTTTTATCTTATTTGAACAAACTTTAGCTTAGTAATAAGTAATATTAATCTAAATGAAACCGATCAATGTACTGTCACAACGGGTGTTAATTTCCAAGAATCAGGGTTAATAATTATGCGGGGAAGTCATTCCGGCACAATTTCTAGTTGAGTACCTACTGGTTCAATAAACGTTTGAAACTAAATTTTCATTCCGAATTTCTATTAAATGTTCACAGACAGAAATGTATTTAGCTTTAATGATAGCCACAGAGTTTTGAGTGTTGTTGTGTTTATTTACTCAAAGCGCACTCAACGGGAGAATTCATGAAATTGTTAATTACAACGCAGTGATGTCATTTCGACTTCCGCGAACTTTGGACAGGGATTCTAGTTATTTCTACCCCAGTACGTAATAAAGCATAGTGATCACAAACCCGAGCATGCTCGAAAAATTTGAAATATACTTTTTTGCTCGACCCGGGAATCGTACCCAAGATCCCGAGATCACGGCCTGGCACTTAAACTAGTTGACCATCCACCACTTGGGCGTAGCCACACCACAAGTTAAGCTACTTCAGTAGCCTTACCATGAGTTTGAAATACTATCCTCGCTATCGAAAACTATCGCTTTGTCTCTTTCATTGTAATGCATTTGAAAGAGACAGAGCAATAGTTTCCGTTATGTCAGTTTTCGATGTCAACTCATGGTAGCGCTACAGAAGTTCAAAACTAATAGTAAAATAAATTGAGTCGCTCGATGGCGCATTTGGTAATGACCCTGCCTCATGCGCCAAAGTAATGGGATCAATTCTCACCCTGGACAAACATTAGTGTGTTGAACATGTGTGTTTGTTCACTGTCTGAGTATAATTTATGTATTTAAGGACTGATTTTTCAATGCATGGATAACAGGTTATTCGTCAGATATTGTTTTATACTTCCCAATTGGAAAATAGTTGTCATTCGTATGTCTCTTGCTTTAACATTGACATTTACTTTGGTTGGTTATTAATTTAACTGGCTGATAACCACTATCTGAAGATTGAAAGTATCCTAACTAATATTATAAATGCGAAAGTAACTTTGTCTGTCTGTCTGTTACTCTTTCACGCCAAAACTACTGAACCGATTTAAATGAAATTTGGTAAACAGATGCTCTAGTTCCTGAAAAAGAACATAGGCTACTTTTTATTGCGAAAAGGGGATTGTAAGGGGTTGAAAGGGGGGTAAAAAGTTACTTTTCCACGCGGACGAAGTCGCGGGCGGCCGCTAGTTATTTGTATTTGTGAATCCTCTGTAGTCTGATATCTGAATCACAAGTGCTTAAGCTACTACGGACGTACGGAGTCACGTCAATGTATGAGATGATCCGAAAGTGTTTTTTTGATTTGTGGTAACATTGAGCCAATATAAGTATTTATTACTATCCATCATCAAGTCAGTAAGATACATTTGTTAAGCCCCGCGGTCCATTACGTCTCATTCTGGAAACATCCGACTTATTCCCTATTTATCATCCATGCGTCATCTATTCTACCTCTCAACTCCTGGGGGGCATGTGACTCGCCATGACTCACTGGAACCGTCTGTCTTGGAGGAAATCTAATCAACTTCTTCGTAATCGGCTATTTATGTTCACGTCGTCGTTTGACTAAGAGGCGGTACGGTTTTTTGATCCGTATTTAAACTTATAAGTACTCTCATAATCATGTGGGGTAAACTGACAGTTGCAAATGTCTAGTTTCTACAAAGACATTGGATATAAAACAAGATGGTGCACTATGAAAATGAATGCAATGTTAATTTCGACTCTATGCAGTGGGAATAAAGATTACTTTGAAATGCCAAATCGCTTTACAGAAAATCGAGCCGAGCGAGATGTCGCTATATAGGATGATGTCCTTGTCTAATGGGTTGCCATCATAAAAAAAAAACCTTTGTGGTATAAATTAAGCTATGTTATATTTCTTCTTCTGGGGAACTTTCAAAATATTTAATAATTTAAAGGAATGATATATTGGAATTAATAATGTCTTTTTTATTTTTTTTATTTTAAACCATGATAAACGACTGTTTTTATGTAAAAGTCGGTGATATGGTAGTTTTAATTATAATCAATATGCAACACTTGGCGTCTCGACATCACCATTATGGCGGCGGCAAAAATAATTTGAAAGTTTGTATTATTGTGACGACAAAAATAACGTGTAAAAATTGTGATTATTTATTTGTAATGGTTCTCACTTGTTGTGTGATAGGATGCAAAAGTGAAATCTTATAAAGGTTGCGGTGTATTTTTCATAAGTAAGTATTTAGTCAAAGTTTTTTTTTTGCATTGAGTAGGGTGTCCATTTCGCTTGTCATCTAAAGACGGATTTACTTTTTTATTTTTTTTGGACAAATCGGAAAGTTTTTATGGTCGAATAAATTCTTTGAGTATATAGCCACTGGAGATGCCATACCGGGCGTTTCCCCTCCGGCAAAGTACATTGGTCAACTTTCGGAACTGGTCAACTAAGTTATACAAAACTACTTGGATGTCGCTACATCGCCATTTTGCATCGCTCCGTGTCGCGTGACGTTTCTCTTAAAAATGGTGAATTGTGCAGTATTTTCATGTAAAAGGCGATCTGACAGCTAAAATTCGCAACAAGATCGCGTTTCCTATCATAAGAAATGACTTTTATTAATTATTAAATGTGTATTAAACTAGAAAATCTATTTTAATAAAAAACCGTTACGATACGTAAACGACAGAAAAATTTAATAATGATATCGTGGTATCGGTCCTAGTGATGGGACCAATTAAAATCAACTCGACATTTGAATGAATCATTCACTCACTGCAGTTAGTTTCAAAATCCGTTCTTTTCATTATATTTTGAATAAAATAGTATAGACGTATATTATAATATTAAAACATTGTAAAGTGAATTAGAGAAATTACTGTCCTTTCTTCTGGTCATACGATGTTGGAATTTATTCTAAAAATAAAAAGAATTGGTGGCTATAAAATATTTCGAGGTAAAAGGAATAAAATATGTGGTCCGGGAGTATCATGCATGATAACGGAGTAGATAGTAAACCATAATTGGAGCTCGCTAATTTTAATATAGAAAAGTATACGAATGTTCGTTTATCCAATATTTAAAAAAAATTAGACCCCCAGAAATATATTCGACACGTGTACAATAAACTTATTCATTTTGAAAATCAATATAAATGCGTAATAAGGATTTTTTGTAATATTTCAATAAATCATTCTAATTAAAAATATATTGTTTCATTTACTCTCCCTTTGTTTGTCCAAATGTTTAACCCCAAACTAGCGCACATTTGTAATTTTTTACGTTTTAGTATGTATTGCACAACTTCACCATTTTTTAGGGTTCCGTAGTCTACTCGTAATGTCTGTCCGTCTGTCTGTCTGTCTGTCCTGGCTCGTTCTCCGCCGTTTCTGCACCGATTGCCACTGAAAATTGGTAAAGAGATGTATACTGATAATCCAAAAATTGGTTTTTAACATTATTGAAAAATAATTATTTTTCACCCCCCTTTCCATACAGCGAAAAGTTAATTCGAAAAATAAATTCGACTTACCCCATCGTCTGGTCGGTATCGTTAAAAGGTATCTTTAAATACAACAAAAATTGCCTTGACATAATGTGGATCAAACCCCCCAGTTTCGAGATATATTAATACAAAGTTAAAATTAGAGCTTCCTCTCCCCCCCCCCCAACTTTGAAATACTATTAAAATAATTCTGAAAAAATATGCTCTATACCTCCAAGTAAGTACCTACGTACAGCCACACATCACAGTAAATACTGTCATACACATTAAGTTGAATATCAGTTGAGGAAATTTGACAGATTGTGGTAACCTGATGTGTGGCTGACTGTACTTTTAACGAAAACTTTAGCGGACTCTGTATCATACATAGTATTTTTAATACAACTTAACCAACTTATGACGTGCAGTTGCCCTAACTAAATGGTAATGTATGGAAATAACTACCTAACTTAACTATGAAAATAAGGTTTAAGGCCCATCTTTTGGATACGGAACACCTTCATGTGCGTGTCCGACGCGCTCTTGGCCGGTTTTATTTTACAAACTGACTAAATAAATATTTATTTATCTTCAATGTGCAGAATTTTACACTTACAATTTTATATATAAGTTCATTCACCAAACTGATTTGACTCATTCTTTGTGTCCCATCACTGTCTTTTTCGTATGTATGCTGCATAGTTACGTGAAATCTTTATTTGTGAGCGTGTATTTTTTGATGTGTTAAATTTTTCTGTAGTGTGCGTTTATCGTGACAGCAAAATTTGTGACTGTTGAGTATTAAAATTTTTGGTGGTGTGCTGTACGTGTTTACCTCGTCCCCCGCAAAAAATGGTGAAAAAAATTGTTAGAAACGCGGACGTTAGGGCATCTCCAGTGGCTGTCTGCTCTAAGAATAAATTGCATGATAATGGACGACCATAAAAAGGTCATGTTACGTAAAAAGTGTAGCAATAAATCTATTTTATTTTTAATTTATCAAATCGTAAAGTATGTACGTTTGTATGAATGAATAATACGCTATGGCCGGTTAAATGTGCCGCAGAGCGTATTATTATAGGTAGGTAAATAGAAAATCTAATAGGGCTAGCACAAACTTTTCGAAAAGTCGGAAGTCTCTTCGTATCGTACGTATATGTTACGGTAAATGTAAGCAATCGGTAATTATCTATAATCACCGGTAATTATAGATAATCACCAATGCACATGGTAAATGTAGTGAATTATCCATATTTACCGGTAATTATATAAAACTTCCGCGCGACCGTGGTAAATGTCGACATAAGCTCCCAGATAACAATAATTTAAACTTGAATCTGACTTGCAATAAGTTTGATGTATCTGTTACGGTAAGAGTGAATAATTGAAGATTATTAATAATTATCGATATTTTTAATAATTACAGAAAGTCGTGGTTAAATTGATGAATTAATCACATTTGTCGGTTATTATTAATAATTTTACCCTAGTAATGATAAATGTAATAATGTGGCCAAGGGTTGCGGGGCGGGGCGGTGAGTGCGACGTGCGAAAGGCTCGGGGGGATATCTTAGTGCCCTAAAACTCTTTCTTGTATAAATAAATAATATTTTTAGGTTTAAATCCCTAAATTAGTTCAGTGAAATGCCAAAAAACATGTTAGGGTATGGTTATAGGTATTTAGGGTAGAGGTTAGGTTAGGGTTATTTTTTTATGACCACCCAGAAATACTTAAATTTTATTCCGGGTGGTCATAAAAAAAATAACCTTAACCTAACTTTTATGTACCACGAAAGCCTTTCTTAGGTACATATATGTTTGCAAGTACCTACAAGTAACCTTGTTTGTGTGTTCTCTAATGAGAATATATTTTATGTTTTGCTTAACCAAACAGAAGCTTTGATCTCTTGATATTTGAGAAAGAAAGAAAGAAAAAATGTTTATTTGAAACCAAAAATTTACGAAACATAAACAAAACAACAGCCTTAACTTATTTAAACTACAAATACAAACAAAAATATACAATCGAAGTATTATTATTGTTTGACTGATGTTGTTTGTAACCAAATTTTATTATATGCAAGACTAGAATTGTTTTTATTTCAATAAACATTTGATTCTACTGTTTGATTTACCACATTTACTAAAGGGGTATGGTAATTTTATATAATTGCCGGTAAATGTGATTAATTCGAAAGTTTTTACAACCTTTACCACGAGCACTGGTTATTATGCATAGTTACCGGTAATTATACATAATAACCGCACTATCCACATTTACCGTAACATATACATAATAAGGAATTTTAACGAGTAAATACTCAAACGATACTTTGAAATGTTCGTGCTAGCCCTTCTAGTTTGAATGGGCTTCACGAGTTTCTTAGAGAAATCAATGTCCGACTCCCACGTGGGTGGACTAAGTTTGACTAACAATAATAGTAATCGAAACGCTAAAACGTGTGGTCACCTTATTAGAGTAGGACGCTAACCAATATATAGACATCTCGCGAGGCTCGAATGTAAGTAATAAGTGCGCCATCTTGTTATAGTGTAAAATCTTTGAGTTTCTATACATTTTGACATTTTGCATCTGTCAAATTGAGTGATAACGTATGGGGATGACCCGGATGACACATAGACATCTGTTGGTCTACTCCACATGATTAAAAATCAGAGTTTAAGCCAAAGTAACCAATGGTAAAATACCGACAAAAGTGTTTTTATGAATCATAGTTAGCTTAACCAACGAGTGAGGGTATCGGAGGGCCAATTGGGGGGAAAGGGGGTAATGGTTGACAGCGCACTCGTGACTCTACTGGTGTGACAAGTGTCTATGGGCGGCAGCAATCGCTTACCATCAGGTGATCCGTCTGCTCGTCTGCCACCTATCACATAAAAAAAACTCATTAGAAAAGATTTATTATGTTTCAGTTTCCAGACCACAGAAAACGAAAAAGGCAAAGAGTATCTTAATCACTCAATAAATTATTTACCATTATAAAATACCCGGGAAAACCAACATTCCGAAAACGTTAACGCAATATTAACACTTTAGCGAACAAAACGGAAATTGTTGGCAAAATGTTTAATTAAATTATGGAAGTGAGAATTTGGGCGATTCGATTAGCGGCGAAATTAAAGATTTATGGCCGATGCCCAGAGTAATTAATCTCATCTCGCTTCTAATACGCTTAATTGGGCAGGGCAGGGTAGACCTCACTAGCGCTGGAAATCTTATTTACATTATATCCTCGTAGTTATATTGCTTGATGATTAGGGCTCTAAGAAGATTTCAATTGAGCACTTTTTCAATTTATTTTTCGGGTGGATCTCACACTTTTTACGTAGAAGACTTGTTTTTTTGTTTCTTGTATTTTTTTATGGATACTTATATTTATCAATTTTTTAATTTAGAAAAACAATTGGCGGGCTTAATGCTATACGCATTGTCTACCCTCATCATTGCGCGAGACCGACAGATCTTGGCGGCTTATATGTATATGACTAAAAGGATATTCTAAGGTTTCATCAAAACATACACATGGAGGTGTATCTGTGAACATTTACATCCCTTTAACCACGAGTTCTACCAACCGTTCTGACAACATTTGTTCTATGACTTTGAAAATTCGCATAAAAATTTCATCTTTCCATACAAAGGCGGTCACGTGACTTGGTCTTTTATGAGGAGTCGAAAATTTATTCGAAGAATTTTGGAAAGTTTTTGACAAATGTTGTTTAGAATGGTTTGATAGAACACGGTTAAAGGGATGTAAATCTTCACAGATACACCCTGTATAGGTACAGAACCCATTTGAAATAAAAAACTGTCATCTAATCTGGAACATACAGACCAGATCAACCAATTGAACGTAACAAAACGTCTACGTTTCTTACAAATGTTCCATTGTTACCGTGTAACTCACTAGCATTATCAATAATAACCTCTCTTTCACCTTAATTACTGTATCAATTCCCATGCAGCGTGCACGTTTAGTTCCCACGGCGCCTGCGCATCGTGATGAAGATGCTCTTCGGCGATAGCGTTCGCCGAACGTGCGAGGACGAAACTCGTGCCGAAAGCACTAGA